>PVJA010031444.1:0-24820 GCA_004027025.1 Myocastor coypus
TACTAGATCAGACTCATAGCTGGGATTACAGACATGCACCACCATGCCCAATTTCAATTGCCATCCTAGCCTGCCCTGGGGGCAGGCCCAGCAAGGCAGGTTGAGGAGTCAAACCCCAGGCATCTGGGCCCCTGGGCCCCTGGGCCTGCTTGTTGACACTTTAATCCACTGAGCCATTTGGCCAGCCCTCTTTCTTTTCTAGGACAGAGTGGAAAAAGCTTTCTTAAACGGTAATAAGTTTAAATTAAGCCCACCCGGATAATCTCCCTATGTTATAGTCCACTGATTATCTGCACAATCACAGCTTCAGTGCCACATTTCCACATGTGGGAGCATCACTCCTGGAATGATGTGAGAGGTCCAGCTCAGGTAACTACCTCAGAAGGCTGCCCATTGCTCAAGATAACACACAGACCACTCAATTTCTGAAAACAAATAATTATGATCACTGCAGTTGTGCAGTAGGGCTAATCAAATTATTTTTATCTAATCCTAAAATTATTAAATTTGTCTTCCAAGAAAGTATCTGTTTTATAAAATAATAGAAGAAAGTTGAAGAAAGAATAAATGTTTCTGTAACATAGGAAATGGTTTAAGAACAAGAAGTTAGCTACATGTGCCTGGAGTGCAGCACTCGAGAGGTTGACAGAGCAGGATCACTAGGAGTCTAAATTACATAGCAAGACTATTATGGTTTGTGCACAGGTATGCCCCCAAAGCCTCATGCAGTCATGGGACAGCTTCTGGAATTTGTAATTGATTATTGTGAAAATGGTGCTGCCCCTCCCCTGGGGCAGGTGATTTGCATTTCAGTGTAAGGGAGGAAGAGCAGTTAGCTGCTTGAGCTGCTGCTAGCTCTCTCCTGGTGCTCTTAGCTGCCACCTTAAAAGGTTTCCTGCCATGTGCTACTCTGCCTTGGAGCCAGCTGAATATGGACTGAAACCTCCAGTAACTGTGAGCTAATAAACCTTTGCTTCCCTCAAAAAAAAAAAAAAAAAAAAAAAAAGAAGTTAGCTACATGTGGTGAAACCTACCTGTAACCCTAGCATTTGGCGGACTGAGGCAGGGGGATCACCCTGAATCCAAGGCCAGCCTGAACCTTACAGTAAGACCCTATCTGAAAGGAGTGAGGGAGGGAGGAAGAGAGAGAGAGAACTTTAAACTTAAAAACGTGAAACTTTTAACACACATTATGAAGGATTTAGTAAATGCTCGGTATGTGAACAATGTACATGTGTTAACCAAGTATTTATGGATCATTGGTGAAATCTGTGTAGCACACAGATATATGCAGGCACAGTGGGCCCAGCAGGCATAACACAAAGTTACAGGAAATGGACCAGAAAGATAGGAAGATGCCTGTGGAAGACATGAGATTGTAAGTGAAAGGGCTGGCAAGCAAAGAAGAGCTGAAAACAACCTGGCTTCCCAGGCTGACTATTCCCTAATATTTCCCGCTTCCCCAGTTGACACAGAAAAGGCTGCCTTTTCTCCAAAATCCAGGTGATCTGGTTAGGATTAATCTTGCATTTTGACCTTTAGAAGCACCCTTTCTTATCTGCCCCTTGAATGATTAAATTTAACTAGATTCCACTTTTGACCAGAAGCCAGCTCATTTTCTAAATAAGCTTCTTAAATATCATCATGAGCTTCTACCTTGTTTCTTTCCAAATCCACCTCAGATCTCACATGCACTTATACTCTCCCCCATCTTTACCCCAGCTGGCTTTGTTTCTGCATGTTTCATAGGATGGTAGAAATTTTTGACTTATTTTTTCTGCCTCTGAAAATTCTATAGCTAAGAAATTGTTACCCAGGTAGGTTTCAAATCTATATAATCGTTTTTTGTGTGTGTTTATTTGTTTCTTTGTCTGTTTGTATTTCAGGGAAGGGTCTACAGGATGTTCAGGGTCTCATTACTAGATGAGACTTCCTGTTTACAGCCTCCCAGAGCTGGATTGAAGCCACCATGCCCAGTTTCAATTGCTGTGTCAGGGAGCCCTGGGGGTGGGGCTGGCATGGCAGGCTCAGGAATCAACTCTCGGCAGGCCCCTGCACCTGCTTGCAGGCACTTTAATCCACTGAGCTCTTTGGCCAGCCCTAAATCTATATAACTCTTGAGGGTTTGTTTGCTCAGGGCTCCTACCTAACCTTGCCATGGTTTTCCCATGGGTGCCTATAAGTCAATGTCCTCCAGTCATCTGTAAAGTGTGCTACCCTCAGAAAATACAGCTACTTCACAGTTTGTTGTAAACCAGGATAAGGTTAGTGTAACTATACTGACTGCAAGAGTGGGGAATAAAATAAAAGGAAATAAGTGGGACAAATCGTGTATGGGGGCTAAGCAAGATAGTCAAAAGGTGTGATAACACATGTTATCTGAGGCAAAGGCAACTGAGGCACAGGACTGCTAGCCTATACGAAGTCCTGCGGTTTGGGTGTGATTCATCCTCCAAAGTTCCATATGCTGGGAGTCTTCAGAGTGGCAGTGCTGAAAGCACAAGTCCTTCAAGAGCTGGGGGCTATTACAAGGTAATTAGGTGGTGGAAACTTCACTCCCATGAAAGGATTAATGTTGTCTGTCAGGAATGAGTCAAGGGTGGTAGGAGTGAATTTGTTCCCTAGAAAACATATGGTACAAAAGAGCAAGATTGGCCTCTCCCTGAACTCCTGTTTGCCAGCTCATCCAGTGACCCAGTCTCTGGCCCGCTCTCCCTCTCTCTCTCTCACCTTCATGCCATTCTCCGTGTCATGCTCTAACCAGAAGATCTCTACCAAAGCTAAACGGATGTAACTGTGCAATCTTGCATTCTAGTTTCCAAAACTTCCCAAACTGTTTGTTAAACATACCTTTTTTTTTTTTTTTCAGGACAAATTATTCAGCATTAGGTATTGTGTTACACCAACATAAAGCAGACTAAGACAAGAGAGAAACAATCTGAAACCTTCACACCAAATCCAATTCCTTTCAGCCAGGATCCACAGATACCTGTCAGTGGAAACAAAAATTTTGAGGTTTTAATGAGGCTTTTAAATTCCAAATATAGAAATTTCAGGTTATTAGGACTTCTAGGCACCTTTGAGTGTCCAAGTGGCCTTTTTTCAATATGCATGTATGTATGTAGGACACACCATCTAGTAGTAGAAATTCTTTAATGAAGTATTGCTCTCTGCGTTATTCTTTGATTTACATGCCTATTTTACTTTTTAACTTAGGAATTAAAAAAGATGATCCAGAAAAGTTGCAGAACAAATATATATCAGAATACTAGGCAAAGAGGAGAAGAGATATAATGGATTTTTAAAAAAAAAAATTTTTTTTCTTGTTTCAGAATTTTTGTTTGTTTATTTATTTATTTTTATGGCCAGCTCAGCCTGCCCTGAGGGCAGGGCCAACGCAGCATGTGGTGCTGGGGATCGAACCGCTGTCCCTACAGCTGCCCAAGCTTTCCTAAGCAGGCACTTTAGATCACTGAGCCATTCCACCAGGCCCCATATAATGGATTTTTAAAGCTTCTAAATAAATAGAATTCAGTAATAAATTATGTTCTATTTAATCTAATGACCTGGAAATATAATGAAAAAAAAAACATGAATAGTAATGGAATAAAATTGTAGAGTTGTGGATTTTTATCTTTATTTTAGAAGCAAATTGCACCTTGCAAATAAATTTTCACAAAGAAACACCAAAACAAAAGGGATGGAAGTAAAGACATGGAACCCAGAGCCCCATCGGAGGTCTGACTTTAATCTACCTTCTCAGTTGTTCCTCGCATATCTTGAACTTTAATACTGTGGCACTGTAAGTTAATGTTGAGCTGCTCATATTAATAGCAACAAAGTACTCCATTGTTTTTTATTCCTAGAGTTAGAAAGCCTAAAGCAACAAATTCCAGTAGACGCTATGAGGTAAAGTATAAAAGTATGCTGGAATACTTCAGAGGAGGAATAAAAATGTATATACATGTCATATGGTTTTACAAGTAACTGAAAAAGCAGCCTTAAGGTTTTGGACAACTTATTAATTATCCTTAAGGATCGTTAAGTAGGGGATTCGGTAGGCTGAATGAGTCATCATAATTCACCCTGTCCACTGGGTTAGACTACATTAGACCCACAAATTAGTGTAAATGTATCCCTGCTACCTGGTTAGCACCATGTACTGAATCTCACCATCAAGAAGACCCAAGGCTCACATTGTTCTTTCTTTTCCAGTGAGAGAAGTGTCCCTCCATGGAAGAAATCGCATGTGACACAAAGTACTGGATTACTGACCAGTCATTCCTTTTCCAGCTGTGTTACAGACATGTTTTTGTCTCAAAAACCTTCTGGGAAGCTTTACATGAAGCTGTGGTTTCATTTCAAAGGAAACCAGCAAGCCGGGGTGGAGGGTGGGGAGGATGTGAGGAAATCTCTCCCCTCTGACTTCTATAGATTCTTCCAAAAAGAAGAGACCCCAGGAAAAAAAAAAAAAAAGAAAAGTAGATCCAACTACACAAAGAGTCACAGTTTCTAAAAGGCTGGTGAAAGGTGGGTGATTTGGGAGTTAAGAAAACCTTCTCTAATGTTGGCTTCAGCTGGGACTTACTACAAAACAGTGATGCAGATCACAAAAAGCCCCAGCCTCAGTTTACCCAGCTATCACACGAAAGTTAGACAGAGTAACCAACCCATGTCACACCTAATGTACTTTTGAGGACTCAGAATGAAAACCGGGAACATATATTAAAAAAAGATAAAGCCTTTTCTCACAAGAGACACTAAGCTAGCGAAAACTAAACATTCACATTGGTATGCTGATTAGTATTTCTGATTAAAGTAATTTATTAAAAATCATTGGAAGGAAAATTCTGCAAATTACTGATAAACCAGAAAGGATTTCTATTAGAAGAGACAGAGCAGATGATGGAGATTCAGTGACTCCTGGCCACTAAGCCAAATTTAAATGCTTTCCTTCATCTTAGGAAGAAAATCCTTGAGAAGTTTGTGGACTGTCACCATCTGTTCGGCAAAATAAGTATCAGCATAATATTTTCCACATGCTAATATTTTTGTTTTCATTTTTAATTTTGAAAACAGAAATTAATATTGCCCTAGTCCAAATGTTTTACTATAACCATTGTTGAAGGAAGTTAGTAGAAACAGACTTGATCTCATTTCTTTTGCTGTATCTCCCCACTACTAAATCAAAGTGTAGAAGAAACTAACAATTCAACTCCTTTCCAACTCTGTCTTTCACAAGACTGTGTAACTCCTGCCTGGAAGCTCATCTTCCACGGACTACACAGTTCCGTCCCGCATCATTCCCCTTATCAGAAGCACACAGATTTCTCCTGCCTGGAGACCCTTATGATGCCCATTCTTTGAGACGTTGTCATGGCATCTGTTATGGCTTGTATCTAGCTGTCTCCCCAAAGCCTCATGCAGTCACTGGAGCACAGTTCTAGAGTTTGTGGTTAACTCGTTATCCACGACTGGGATTATGGGTCTGAGTACTGAGGGATTATGGGTGGGAATGCTCCACCTAGCCTGGGTCAAATAGCTTGAAGGCAACATAAGGAGCAGAGAGACTTGCTCTGTGTTGCTGCTGTTGCTGCTACTCCTCCATTTTGCTCCCTGCTCTTTGCCATGAACAGCTGCCCTCTGCCATGTGCCTATCTTCCTTGGACCCAGACAAGTACGCACTGACACCTCCAGGAACTGTGAGCTAAATAAATCTTTCCTTTCTTCATTTTGGGTGTTGAGTGTTTGTTCCAGCAATGAGAGAAAAGTAACTGAGACCCCATCCTACTGAATTTATACTTAAAATCATGTCTGATTAGCCAGCACAAGAAGACTACAAGGTCTTTGTCTATTTTTCTCATGGACATTTGTTAGCTTACATATTTCAGTGATGTCCAAGACAACAGAGTTTGACAATATTTGTTGAATGAGTGAATGAATGAATAAATGAATGAACACTGTCTTCTCTAACTTATTGTATGATTTCAATGTCTTTAACAAACCCAAATAGAAAATCGAACCAAAACAGTAATTTCCTTGTACATTTGGAAGCAAAATAATTTCTAACAATCCTTTAGTTAAAAAAAAATGCATGCTGTCAAAGTAAAAATAAACCACAACAGTCATCAATTTTCCAGATGGTAAAGAATTAGTTCAATGAGGTAAAAGCCTTAAATTGTGAAGAAGTGAAATTGTAGACCACTTGGACCATTTTCTCTGAATTTTCATGTAAGCAACTAAGATTAAGCCTTCCTAAGATTCAAGCTTCAGGCTTCATCCTACCATCTCAACCAATGATCCCCATCAATGATCTCCTTCAGATCTCACTGAAGTTGTTAGAAGCACAACTAGCTCCATTCTGTGAAGGGCTCACAAGGAAGGCAGATAAGCCAGGGTGGGGACACTGAAGCAAGCAGCTGGGAGAAGCAGACCAAAGGCACAGGAGGGTCTTGAGATGAGCATGTGGCCCCCACGTAGAACTTGAGTCTACATCAAGCCCAGTACTTTAGGACCTTCAGAACCTCCTGCTTGGCAAGTGCAAGGACCTGGGTTGAATCCCCTGCACCACATGCCATGCAGGCCCCACCCTCAGTACTCTGAGCAGGCCACTAAAACCAGGCATAGTGGTGCATGCCTATAATTCCAGCACTGGGGAGGCTGAGACAGGAGGATCGCTATGAGTCTGAGCATCATAGCAAGACCCTGTACCAAATAAATAAATAAATAAATAAAATGAAAAATGAGGAAACATATAACATGCCAGATACTATGCTGAAAAAGTGAAACAGAGGTCAGGATATCTAATATGGGAAAGTGGGTTGAGATAATAGGTTAGCCAGAAAAGAATCATAAATTTGGTTTAAGAAATGACTAGGAAAAAAAGGTGAATCACACTTTCCAAATCTCAAACAGCACCCAGATTTCACGTGTTTCCATCTGTGGCACTGTGTCAATCTGAACAAATCGTCTAAGTTTTCTGTGCTGTTATTTCTCTACTCTTGAAATGAAGATTATCATAATCTTGTGAAAAGTCAATACAAAAGCACACTATCATATGCCTAAAATGTTGCATAATATCCAAGAACTCAGAAAATACTATATGTTATTATTGTATTTTTTACTATTTCTACTATTTTATTTTAACAATACTAAAATGATACCAATAACATGGCCCATCTGACTGGACTGTTGCAGGAATCTGTTGAGGCAAGACTGGGTAACATTTCAATTTTCTTCACAACTGAAACACCATTCTGCTTGGAACAGTAGCCATCGGGAAGAGAGGTGAGCGCTGGAGAGCCTTGAGTATGTCTACAACAATCTTAGGGCTTACACAACAGGGGAGATGGTAATAACTTGGGAATAAAAGAATGGGGCCAGTGCAGAAAAGATAGAGAAGTCAAGTTCTTCCTGTGAGGCTGGAAATTTCACAGAATGAGGGAACCATGGATGTCTTCTATGAATGGAGCAATGATAAAGCACCATAGGAATAGGAATATGTGAAATTTAATTTGAAATCATTTGTTATATTGTAGCATGAACCACCCCTCTTTCTGTCCTTGTCACCAAAATCCTTAGTAAAGAAAGTTTTACTCACAAAGACTTCTTTCAAACCTTTTGTGCAAAGTAAAATGAATAGATTGGGAGATTGGGACAAGGAGACTGAAAATATAATTCCAGAAGAATTTAGAGAAACCTTAGGGAAGACTTTAGACAAGGAATGGCCTGTCTGAGGCAATCTTGCCTGCTTTGATTTCTGGATATCAATATTCACAGTGACATCAGAGAAGCAGAACCATCAAGGTGAGTGGGTTTGGGCAGGGCATAGGGTGGGCTTATTACAGAGATTAAGCAGCATCTATAGGGCTGCTTATGGATGTCTTTGTGTCCAATGGTGGAGACTGAGGTCCACAGCACAGTTCAACAGGAAGAGAAGATAAAATATAAAGGAGGGGGTGAGCAAGTACAATCGGAAATTCATAAGGACAAGGCCAGACTGCAACCCGTGCCAGTTACAGTGGCTGCCAATCGTGATGTGGAGAAACTAGCTCTCTGTCATAGAACTAAATATACTTGTGGCCCCAAAAGTCAGAGAACTGCAAGGAAGATGAAGCAGTTTCAAGCTAGTTTGCTGACAAAACAGATAATGACGATATCCATCACTGTGAGCTGCATGAATGGCTGCCTGACTTCTGTGTAAACTCTATTTTCAACTTTCAAACCTACCACAGGTTTGCCTCTTGTGGCCCACTTACCCAGACACATTCAGGGAGGGAATTTCTGGGACATGTAGTTCAGCTTAGTCACATAAACATAGCATAGTCTCATCACACTGATCACTCTCTCTTACCATCTCAGCAAAATATCTCATACCCATTTGCAACAGAAAACTGGGGTTTGGATTAGGGTAGGCTGCTTGCCTGAAATCACAAAGCCAGTAAATGGCAGAGCCATGGTACCACATGTCCCTGTTTTGCCTAATTAGGCAGCAGTAATAATAGTTTGGTAGGCCTTAATGATTGTCCCATTGGAAAGAAGTGTAGGAGTCATCCGGGTCAAAATGGAGTCACTTGTGTCAACTATAACAAAAGAAGGAAAGAAAGAAAGAAAGAAAGAAAGAAAGAAAGAAAGAAAGAAAGAAAGAAAGAAAGAAAGAAAGAAAGAAAGAAAGAGAGAAAGAAAGAAAGAAAGAAAGAAGAAAGAAATCTGGGCAGTATTGAAGGATGGCTCCTTACATGATTGCTTGATGACAACTATCACAAAAGGCTGCAGAGTCTTTTGAAGAGGTCCCTATAACCTTCTATGAAAAGTTCTACAAGGATATCTGCCCAGCAACTGTCCATTCAATCTCTAACTAATGTCACTGTGAAAAAAAGATGATTGTTCCAAAATGTCTGGTGTAATCTTCCTCATTTTTTTCTAAAACTTTCTCACTCATCGAGAGTCTGGTACATACCTGTAATTCCTCCTGCTGAAGAGACTGAGGCAGGAAGATCACAAATGTCAAGCCAGCCTGGGCAACTTAGCAAGATTCTGTCTCAAAACAAAATTGGGGAAGAAAGTGGGGCTGGTGATGTATTTCAACTATAGAATTCATTTAAAGGCCCTGGGTTCTATAGCCAGTATGCAAATACATACGTGCATACATCTCCTTGCTTCAGTCTCCCTAAGTATACCCATCATTTACTTAGGGAATGTGCATTCCTACTGCAATGCCTGTTGCTCCCAATTCTCTGGAGAGTCTGTCTTTGGGTTGCTTTTTGATTGCTATCCAGAAAGAAGTCTCTAGCTTTGTTAATTTTTATAGTATCCTCTTCAAATGCAAAATGATCTTTAATATTATATCCTATAACCTTGTTCTTCTGAATCCCTAGAACAATACTGTGTAAAACGTAGTGACATTTGGTATCTCCGTCTTGCAGGGTAGGGCATTCTCATTTGTGTTTTCTGCCAACTCTGGTATCCAAGTCTCCTAACCAACCACCAACCACATTATCCACTCAAATCAAAGTGGCTTACCAGAGTTAACAAATAAGTCAGAAAAGAAAGAAAATACAATAAAGGACTGTGAACATTGCCTACATGAAATGGTAATTCTGCTAAATAAATAAATAAATAAATAAATAAATAAATAAATAAATAAAATGTTAACAATACTACAGACCTGCACCGTGTGAGCCAAATAATTTACCTAGCTTACCTCTGACACACATCCCTCTACCAGTAACAGTGAAAATGAAAACAATGCCCTGGCACTTGTCATGACTAGCCACACACCAGCAGTAGCTTCTGAGCCCTTCTGGATTCCAACCTTGGGAAGTGAGTGCTCAATTTATCCATTTTAGGAAGAAACAATGGTGTTATCTAGTAAAGGAATCAGTTTTCATTTTACCTCCCCTCCCCCCAAATAGCTCAGTGGATTAAAGCAACTGCAAGCAGGCACAGGGGCCAGGGATTTGATCCTGGGCCTGCTCTGCTGGCCCCACCCCTGAGGTATGCTGAGATGGCAACTGACATTTGGCACGGTGGTGTAGGCCTGTAATCCCAGTGCTTGGGAGGCTAAAAGCAGGAGGATCACTACAAGTCCAATACAATACTGAGATACTGGAGACCCTGTACCAAATACATAAAAAAATCTATGAAAACACAGACTAAATTGACTACAGCATAGGATACATAATATAGAGACGTAGAAAAAAATATAGTTAGGAGGAATGGTTGAAAGGAGTAGGAAACAGAATTAAAAGAGTAATTTGGAATCAGATTTTGGTATGTCTTGATAGTTAATGAAGACTTTAAAGTTTATTTATAGGCAACTGAAAAGCGCAAAGCATTTGGGGTCAACTTAGGATCTTAGATTCTGTCACCTACAAGGTTTGAAGAAAAGTAAATATCAGGTAATTTATAGTTAACTACTTTCAATTTTAATTATCATGAAACAAGCAAAAATTAACCTCTTGAAATTAAAAGTAATTTATTAGCTTGGGTAGTTATCCTGTCTGGCTGGTACTTATTCAGAAAGACAACAAAGAGAAATATGTTGACCACACCCTATGCTCAGTTTAATTTCTTCAGGCTCCCAAGATAATACTTTTTCGTTGTCTTCAATTATTGTTTTTTTTTTTTTTTATCAGTTGGTGGCCCTCAGTTGGAAAAGGAATCCCCTGTAAGTTCTTGTGCAAGGAAAATATAAACAGAAATATTAGTACCTAATTTTCTGACAGTGAAAATCTATTACAAGGATGGTTGCCCAGGAAGTATCTCAACAGGAGTCACATCAAGCCTTTCCATTTCAATGGCTAGGAAAATGAATAAACTTAGGCTACACAGCTCATGAAACTATCCATCCCTGCATCATCCATCAGTCATAGGATAATGTCTGGAACTATTGTGATTGTACAATATTCATATAAAACTTAGGCCTCCTGGGAGAAAAGTCCATTTGTCATACTGGCTCTGTTTTCTAATAAAGATTTTTTCATCCTGAGCTTGTGAAAAACAGGCAACTCCTACATTGTCTTTTTAAATATATGCAACATTTGTATGTGTGCAAATAGGCAAGTATCTTGATATATTGTCTTTTTAAAACACTGCCTTTGATCAGTTAAAAATTGAAAGCCATGTAATCAAAGTTTAAAGGCGAAGATCCACCCTGTAGGGCAAACCACTCCTAGCATGGGACAATCTTAAGTAAAATTCCCAGTGGCTGATAGAAAAAGCAAGCATTTTCCCCCCTACCTCATGAAGTGCACTTTGCCTGTGTCCAGTTCAGTGTTCTAAAGGCAAATATTTGATTATCTTAATTGCTCATTTTTGTAGAAAAATTGAGATTATAGAGACTGCTATGCTCTGATTAATTACAACGTAGAGGACAGTGGTGATAACCTGGCATTTTTAATTATACATTTGTATGCATTACTCATTCATTTTGATTTAAGCTTCTTTGAATGACATAAATGGGCAAAACAAAGCTGTAAACACTAGTGGTCTAGAAAACTCCCTAAGAGAGAAAAGAACGGTATTAGAAGCAGAGGTAAGAATGTTAAGCCACTCTATTAGTAATCAAAGATTTCAGCCCTCTTTTCCCCATATCACTCTAACAAATTCATTCCATTCCACTTTAAACTTTGATTTTTGTCTTTACTATTACTCTTCCAACAGAAGCACTATTCTCTATCAATGAATCCTCCTTATCATGTAAGTATAACTTATACTACTACTTGGGTCAAGAGAACAATAAAATCAAAATATAAGTCTTCCAACTAGCATGACTGTTGACTTAAAGGCATCCTTTTATACAACCTCTCTGCTTTGTGTGTGTGTGTGTGTGTGTGTGTGTGTGTGTGTGTGTGTGTGTGTTTTGGTGGCAGGCACACTGGATCTGTCTCAAGCTGTCCCTAACCCCTATCCACAGAGCTCCCAAAACTTCTCCAGCAAGTAGCCAGCAGAATAGAAATGGAACAAATGCTCCATCACTCCAGCTCTTTCCAGAAGCATCTGGTAGCCACTTCCAGAGTCCTGAGGCTGGAAATGATGGGAAATAGTAAAGAGAACCATGTGGCTCAGAAAAAGTTAGTTGTGGACTTGAACGTCTTGCTATTATTAAATTTCCCTACTGGGCCAGCACACTGCGCCTGTGCAGTCTGCCAGATTTTGCCCAACCTCATCCTCATTTAAAAGTCTATGGAAAAAACAGGAGGGCCTTTCAGGGGAAATTCATTCATGTTAGGAACCCTTAAGAGCACTGTAATTACTCCATGGGGCACACCACAGAGCAGCCAACAAGCTCTCCCTCAATGGACACAAAATTTCCTCTGGAATTTACACAGCAGAACCCTTAAACACATATCACCATGAGACCCACATTACATAATGTCTCCGTCACCCTCCTGACAGCTACAATTATGAGTCAATCGCTGGTTTAAATGTGAAACGGGAAGCTCCGTGTTTCCCCTCTGACTATGTGGCAGGCAAAGTCAAGCTCTCCAGGGCTGTCAGTTTGGAGATCTGAGCTGCTCCCACAGTCACTAATTTAGCATGAGACCAAATGATGGGGTAATTAAAAGCAGTGCTGCAGAGACTGGCTCCAGGACCAGATGTTCTCCTTGTTTAACCAAGGCCCAAGAAGGAACAGAAATAACCCCCACCCCAATCTCTCTTTTCTTTAGCCTCTCCAGCTAATTTCTAGCTTCTGATCTTTCTGTCTCACAAAATACAATAAAAATAAAAACCCCATTACAGAAAGATGGCATGTTATTGAACACATGACCGTAAGTTGTAATGTGCTCTGGTAGGTTCTGCTTTGTACTTGGGAAGCAGTCCAGCTCAGAAGACATCAAGTTGCCCTGGCAACCTCACAAGACTAACAGTGCCACAGGGCCCCGCCTAGCTGCAAGGACTCATTTAAGTCAACACTGGCCACCCCAGCACTTAAAAGCCCAGAGACTGGGTAAATAGCAATGCTTTTTGGCTTCTAGAAGCCAAAAACTGGCTGAATGAGACTGCCCTTCATCTTTTATTGTCCCCAAACACAGGACAAAAGTCTCCACTCTCACTTTTAGAGAACTCTGACTAAGAAAACCATGGGTCACTTCAGTTTTTTTCTGGCTAGCACACAAATTAAAAGAAGACAAAAAAGGAAAGTTGGGCCACTAATTTATATTTTCTGAAAATCAGTGAAGCAATATGTAATGTAGCTACTCCGATTTTAACAAACTGGCTGAAGCACCTTTGGGAGCCAGGGCCCATTGTCTACACTTAACATTCACAGCACCAGAGACCTTAAGGACAATCATAGGGGTCAAGAGAATAGAAATCCATTGCTAATTCTATGGTGTGTGAACATGGGCAGACCACTTCAGCTCTCTGAAGTGGCTTCCTAATTCTTATCACAGAATAGTAGTGACTCTTGTGCTCATATCAGATGTCTTCTTATCAAACTTCACCCTCACCAACAGTTCCCAGAAATGTGAAATTCTAGGTTTTCCAGACAAAAGGTGCTACCAAATCACGACTATTTCTAAATAAACAGGTATAGTCCCTAAAATAAAAATGAAATCTAAAGTAATGATTGTTACTCAGAATCTTTTACTTTGAAGGTATAAACAGTCAAGAAACTCCACTCTTTCCTCTCGGGATAATTTTTCTATCATTCATTCTTTGCTCTAATCAGCTAGGTCCATCCTAGCCATTGCCTAGTAATGACCAATCTGAAATGAGGATGCAGCACACTCTATAAAAATATATCTCAAAATATAAATCATATTCCAGCATTCAAGAGGATGAAGCAGAAAAATCATGCATTGGAGACCAGTCTAAGCTACACAGTGAGACCTTTCAAAATTAAATAAGGAAGAAATAGAAATAGCCAATGATTTAGATAAAGCTACCGGCCCAAAGCTACCTGCCCTCTGTCCAGCCATATAGCTTTGTTGTACCCCAGAGTTACCTTCCTCATAGAATTTCATGCCAGTTGTGTCCACGGGGTTAGGCAAACAAGAATGAAGTAGTGGAACCAAGTGTCCACTCTGAGGGACAATCTTCACAGCAAGACAAAATGGTAACAGGAAGGAGCTATGTGAAAAGAAATGAGGACTCAGATACAAAGGAGGAATCCCTGGAGATCCACCTCTAAACTGGAGTTTATATTCCTTACTACCTGATCACTGTGTGTGTTGGGGGGGGGAATAAATGGAGTGAGACTGAAGGAGAAGGAGAGGAGTGTACATTTTCTTTTCTGAATATTTCTTGCAGATAGCTAGAGGCACACCTAAGGTAAAGTGCTCCACTAGCTCATCTTTGTATACTCCTGGTTGGAATATGAAAGTCCTTGGGCTTGCCAGGCAGGTACTTAGGCCACCAAACTATCTCTCCAGCTCCTCTTTTTCTTTTTTAATGAAAAAAAATATTCATACCTTCCAAGCCTCAGACGAAAACAGGCAAAGAGAAATCTAAACCAGGCCCAGAATAACATGCACCAAGGAGATGCACTCAGAGCTGCATAGTAAGAACAGTGACGCACCACGTCCTGGGGGGCCACACCAGGAAATAGCGGAAGCATGTTTGTGCTCTCAAAAATGTTTTCAACCTTTTCTTTCCAACTTCTGGACTTCTACTTAGCCCCGTATCCTCAGAACCTGCCTTCTCTCCTATTTTTTCTTGTTTAAATTTATAAGGGAAAGAAAGCAGTCATTCCTGGATCTGTTATTCCACTCATGCAACAGATGAGGTGTCATTAAAACCATAAGGTGAACATTTTAATTAATTAATCAATTAATTAATTAATTGGTACAGGGTCTTGCTATGAAGCTCAGACTTGTAGTGTTCCTTCTGTCTCAGCCTCCCCAGCACTGGGATTACAACTGGTGGCCAGCGCAGCTCCCATGGCCAGAACAGGGGATTGAACCAGGTTCTTGGGCTTGCCAGGCAGGAGCTTAAACCCCTGAGCTGTCTCCCTGGTCAATATGTAAATATTTTTTAAAGTGTTTACATTAAAAACACACTAGTCTTAATCTTCCTCAAAATTCCTCCCTCTTGTTTCAAACACACTTGTCCCTTTGTTCTTGTTACTTTCTAAAACACTTCTATAAAGCCTCTTTCAGGTGCATCTGCTGCCTCGATATCCTAAACCCATGCAAAACCTTGCCTTTCATGGTCATTTTGACTTGGGAAAGAGCCAGAAGTCACAGATAAACGGTGAGCGGGGAGGAGAAGACACACTGAAACGCTTCTCCACGCCTGCATTTCTTCTGAATAGCACCCAGTAGCACCATTCACCATATTTTTCACCACACAACATAAAGACAGGACAAGGCGTTTCAGCACAGCAGTACAAAGCGGCAAGCGCAAAGCAGGACCACAAAAAGCGCGAGTTCAGGAGCGCAACTTTCTCCACGCCTCTGGTAGCAAACCCAATGGGCCGAGAATCAAATCAAATTTCCCTAGAAATCAACATGGAACCTAACTCCCGCATCTGGTTTGGTACTCATCCAACTCGGTTTCAGACCAGAATCGTGGAAAGAATCGAGTTCGTGAGCCGAGGCAACACTAGTTTGTGAAGGGTGAATGGCCATGTGCCTTTTACTGTAATTATTTTGAAAAATGTAAGTGTTCACCATATATTTCCACCACACCTTGTGTTTGTTAAGCACGTAGATGACCAAGCCCTGTTCTGGGCACAGAGGACCCAGAAATGTAACACATGATTGTGTTCCTCAGGGGACACCTGCTAGTGGGGAGACAAAGGCCTTAGCAAGTGGCCCTCCTTGGAAGTATAACAAAGTCAACAAAATCGGACCCAATAGGATCTTTTTAATAGAAATTTGCTGGGATTTCAGTGAAGATGCCTTCCACGTGGACACATAAAGAGCCCACCCCCAACTTAGAATTTCGCAAGCAACGGGAACTACGAACTTGATGATATACAGCGGCTTACAGGAGAGAAGTAAAGATTTGTTTCTACTGAGAATCAATACCTAGTCCCAGTCCTTCGACATCTGAAGCTGACATCACTTTACAAGTCCAACTGTGACACCATTTCTGGCCCCTTGACAAGGTGCAACCTTGGCCTCTGAGAAAATGGAAAATACTAAGCAGGAGCTTAGAAACCACTTCCTCTTGCCAACGCAGCAGCACGTCTGCCTAACCCTTTCCAGCAGGGCAGGTGGGCGGCAGGCGCACCAAAGCGCCTTTCAAAGCAGGAGCCTGAGGGTCAGTCTGGAAAGTGCTGCGAGGGGGACCGCCCTCCGCGAACACTGATCTGTTTATGGGTCCACTTTCCTGACATCGAGGGCGTCTGGGAGAGAGGGAGTCTGTTCCTGTCTGGTCTCTAAGTAACCCGCCCTGCAAAGGTGTACAAACACGCTCCGAGGCCAGAAAAAAGGAAAGAAAAGAAAGAAAGGGGGGTGGGGGAGACAGAGACAGAGAGACAGAGACAGAGACAGAGACAGAGACAGAGACAGAGACAGAGACAGAGAGACAGAGAGACCAAGGAGCTGCCTGCGCCGTCCTTCCTCCCTGGCCTGCAATGAAAAGCGCTTTAATTGCTTCAAAGGGCGCTGCTCCCGGGGCTCAGCGGCGCGCGCGGCGGCCTCGCGGGCTCTTTCTGGCCGCATTCCTGCGCGGCGGGCTGGGGGGCTCCCGGGAGCGCCCCGGGCTCATTTCCATGCCTGGCGCACACTGCGGCCCTTGTCTGGCCCGCCGCCGGGAGCGGGCGCGCAGCGCACAAAGCCCCATTCATCCCCGGGGACGCTGCCTCCCGCCGCGGCCGCAGCTGGGCCGGTCCCGCACGACACCCTCGGCCGGCCGGGCGCACAGGGCTGCGATTCAGGACGCCGGGCCAGCCGGGCCGACACAGGCCGCTTTTTCCGCAAGCTGCACCGCGCAGCTCGGCTGCAACGCGCTTTCTCCCCGGGGCCCAGGCCCGAGCCACCGCGGCGGGGCGTTCTCCGGCGGGGTTGGGGGGGGGGCGCCCGCGCACTGAGCGCAGGAGCTGCGTGACCACCCGCGCACCTCCCCGGCCCCCCGGCCGATGGTACAGCCCAAAGTCTCCCCAGCTGTGAGAGGACTTTGTTTCTCCTCCGCCGCCTTGGCCTCCCCCTCCCCACCCCCACGAAAGGGTCACTTCCTGACTTTTGTGTCGCTCCAGTCCATTGCCTTGAAAAGTTTGTACCCTCTCCTTTGTGAGACTGCGTAATTGGAAAGCTGATCCATAACGTTTTCCAGGATTTAGACATTCCTCCAGCTTAAGGTTGGGAACTATGGCTTCACAACAAAGGACAGTTTTTTCCTTCCCCTGCTTCACTCCTGAGGAAGCGGGAAAGACAAAGAAAATGCACTTGTTCATTGAGGGCTGTCGCAGGCTTCACGTTCCTCCGACTCTGCAAATCAGACCCCAAACAAGCTGGTGCCACAGAGAGGTCCCATTCCTAGACAAGAGATGTGGGGACGCCTTCCCCTCCCTTCCACGGACCCTGGGGGCTGGGCTGCAAACCGCAGTCTGAGGCCGGACAGGCTCCAGATCCACATTCCTCCAGTGGGGATTACACTAGGAATGGCAGAATCAAAGAACACCAGACCCAGCAAGACTCAGCCTTCATCTACCCTCTTTCCAGATCAGCAGCGCTAAGATCTGAGAGAGGAAATGACTTGTCCACCCTCAGAAGGAAGCCGGTTCTTCTTGGTAAAAAACTGCCGGCCCTTGAACAAAACTTAGCCATCACCGTCACAAAGACAAGCCCCAGGAAAAATTCTTGTTAGCAGAATACGTTCTCTTTTTTGCTTGTGAGTTGGAAAAGGCCTCCCTGAGAGTGGGTGGGGACAGGCGTGGAAACCAGGTCTGGCAGGAAGACTGGAAGAGTCTCCAAGTGTCTCTCCAGAGAATGCTCCCTGTGTTTCCTCCATTTCCTTCCTCCTGAGCAGAGCTGACCTCTTTCCTCCAAGTAAAGCACTGCATCCTTGATGTGGTTACTCAACAAAATAAAAGCTGGCTAGTCCCCACTGTTGGATTCCTTTTCTCCCGCAGGAAAACACGCCTTCAGAATCTCCAGATGCACATAGGGTTACTTTGCACAGGTCAGTTTTGCAGCTATCGAGGCAGATGGAGCAGGAGCCAGCTCCTTACCATGGCCTGGGTGTTAGTCTAAGTACTGGATGCATGTTACCTTACTTAACCCTCACAACAGCCCCTGAGCTGGATAAAATTACTATTTCCATGTTACAAAAAAAGAAACCAATCTGAGAGAATGGTTAAAGGTAACTTTCCAAAATCGCACCAAAGTTAAGTGATGCAACAGGCAGTCTGATTCCAGCGCCACAAAATGCTTTTTGCTGAAACTTGATGTGAAAACACTTGAGGTCAGCCACATGTAAGGTCTGGTTGCAATCCTAGCATTCAGCAGGCTGAGGCAGGAGGGTCACTGTGAGTTCAAAGCCAACTCTAGCTACTTAGTAAATTCAAGCCCAGCCTGAACTACATAGCAAAACTCTGTCTCAAAAATAAACAAACAAAAAATCCCAAAGGGTCATTCTTGGTAGAACCCTTCTGCAAAACAGGCATCTACAAGGTTCTTGCAAGACACACAGATCTTTGCACTTAAAAAAAAAGTGACCTTCCTGAGAGCCACAGAGGTGCAACCATACCCGACCCTATTCACTTGGAAAGTATGAAGGCCATCAGAGGACATGTTCATTTAACACTGAAACTCAGCTTTTAGAATGTGAAATAGTAGCCACTACTTACGTTAAACTGCCTTATGATTTTATGCACCTAAACAGTATTCTACAGACAATGTCTCAGACCCCTGTGTCAAACAAAACTTGAGTTCAAGTTTAGATCTGCTACATCTAAGACATGAGAGTTGGAGGAAAAATTATTTAAGCACTACAAATCTCAGTTTAGTCATCCTTTTTTTGTCTTCTTTTGAGACAAGGTCTCTTTCATGCAGTTTGGACTGGCCTTGTACTCACTTTTGTAGCCCCCAGGGTGGTCTCAAACTCACAGCAATCCTCCTGTCTCAACCTCCCATGTGCTGCGATTACAGGCAGGCACCACCACACCCAGTTCTGGCAAGGTGCACCCCGGGGATTCAGGTGGGTGGGTTCTGGGGCCAGCACTGCATATGGGGCCAGGGATTAAACTCATGACCTTGTATTTGCTAGGTAGGTGCTTATGCCTCTGAGCTTTCTCCCCAGCCCCAGTAATCATCTTTTCACAGGAAAATTAAAAGAGCACCTACCTTGTTAGGCTCTTATGAAGATTAAATGAGACATTCTATAGAGATATTCAGCACAGTATTTACTTAGTAATCACTCTGGACCACATTATGGTGTAGATCAAAATCAAAACCTGTTTTGCAACATTATATGTCCATCTCACACTAGCTGGAAACTTGGCGCTTGTCTCTCCACATGGCATTGTATTTGTCATCTCAAGCCTTGCTAGTTAATCATGGCAAGAAAACCAGAGAAAGCACTGGAAAGTAATGATACCAGCAATGAAACGCTTAGCCTAGAAACAAGGCTTTTCTTCATAATGCATCACCCAGCACTAATGCCCCTTCCCTGTACCCCAACTTCCGTAAGTCAAACAAGTACAATCCTGCCCTGCATCTAGAGCATGGAGAACCAATGCAACCAGCACTAACAATGACCATCAGGCTTAATAGACATTGTCATTCTTCTCTACAGGATAGCGCAAACCAATCCTTCTGTATGACTTCAGATTTTAGCTGGCCTAAGAGGCTTCATAGCAGCTCTAATGCAGAACATCTGTAATCTCAGGAGTCATTTCATGAAAAAGACCAACAAGAGCTTCCGATTGTTCCAAGCTACAGAAAGTTGTTCTGCCTCTCAGAAACTCTACCTTCTCATAAGAAGAAGTAAAGTACATAAATTCTTAAGAAAAATGTTCCCCTCTGAAATACTCAAGTGCAAGGTCATAGAAGGGAAGAAAAGAGATGCAAGTAAGAGCAAGACAAGTGTTGACCATTAAACAAAGAAAGCCTATGGAAAAGATTCTGTCCTGACAGGGAACATCACTAACAGTGGCATTCCCATATCAAATCTGCTGAACTGCACCTTATAGCAATGATGCTTAATCTTTTCTGTGTTTCCCAAGTCATTCTGAGAGAACTTGCCTTTGATGATGTGTTTTCTGAACAATCCAAACTTCATCTGGAGCTAATTTGACACATACTTTGTTCATTGACTGACCAGTGTAACAATTCTACTCTTTTCTGACTTGTTTATCTTTCCTCTCAAATTCCTTTATCCTCCTTCTTTTTGCCACTTTTCATGCTACAGATCAACCCTAGGATCTCACAAATGCTTGGCAAGTGCCCAAGCTACATCCCCAACCCACTAGCCAAACCTATTCTTCTAACTTGGCTATTCTTCTTTTGTTGGAATTATGGTTTAAATATGCTTTGGCCCCAAAGGTTCATGCTTTAGAAACTGGGTCCCCAAGATAACAGGATTCCAGTGGGAGAATGTAAGAGGCAGGACTTATGGAGAGGTCAATGGGCCTCCTATCTCATGAATGGATTACTTCAGTCTTAAGGAGTGGATTTTGTCTTGCAGGAGTGACTTAGTACTCAGGAGAGCAAGTTGCTCTGAACCAGGCTACCCTCTATGCTTGGTCTGTTTGCACAGGGTCATTTCTATTTCCCTTTCTCTGCCATATTATGACATATCTGGAGTTCTGGAGAGGATTCTGGTACCGTGGTATTTGGATATCTCAGGTACCAGACTCATGAGCCAAATAAACCTTTTTACATATAAGGTTCCTAGCCTCAAGTATTTTGTTATAGCAACTAGAAGTACACTAACATGATTTCAGGCTATTAGTTTACTATTTTTTTTTAATACAGGTTCTATAGGGTGTCACTACGTAGATCAGACTCTAGTGGTCTGCCTGTTTTCAGCCTCCCAAGTGCTAGGATTACAGGCACGTGCCACCACACCAAGTCTCAACACTTTCCAGGGGCGGGGCCAGCAACTCATGCTGGGGATTGAACCCCAGCCACTATACTCTGCCTAAGCAGGCACATTAGTCTACTGAGCTATCTGGTCGGTCCTTAGGTTGTTACTAATTTGTAATATAAATATTTTTAAAGCACTAAAACCAGTACTTGAGGACACAAACTTTTCACAAACTGTCTCTCCAGGCTAAAAAAATATGCAGTGATTTTTAATTTGCTCCTGAACAAGAACCTGACCCATGTGGTAGGAAAAGACCAAGCACAAGGGACAGTCTAGTCACCTGATATCAGAAGATCTCTCTCCCACATGCATCTTGGTCAACAGTGGAACCAAATTCTTCAAGAACTACCCTCAAAATTCTATATGCATTCCTTGAGATTTCCATAGTAAGAAAATGTAACAGAAAAGTGGCCTGATTTAAAACTATGACTATAGGATTAAATAGCCAAAGAGCTGTAGAAATACGCATATAAGTGTGCATGGGCATATAAGGCAATCTGATGACCCAGTACCTGAAATAAGTGGACACCACATTGTTAACCAAATTGTTAAAAAAAAAAAAAAATGCTTACAAAAAGGAAGGAATGCTTTTTAATTCAATCATTCCAAATCTTAGAATGTGGTTATTTTGAATCATAATTATCTAAAAAAGTAAGTAGCTCAAAGGGCACATCTGATGAGGACGTTCCTGGGAAAGCTGCGGAACAGCTGCCCCCGTGAAGGCACTGGCCATGTGGCACTTGAGACGGCCCCAGCTGCCTGGCTTGGTGGCTACATTTGCGCTCCCCAGGGTTTTCATGTAGATGCTTCTTTTGCCCACAAACAGGGAGCCACCCAGGCAGCTAAGCAAACAGCCCAGGGTCCTGCATCACCACCAGACCGGACCGGGAGGCCCCTGAAAGCTGGGACCTCCTGAGAGAAAGGGACAGACCCTGCAGGGGGGTTTCAGAGCAAAACAATGTCAGAGCAAGAAACCATTTAAAAGAAACAGGAAATGAGTCCTTCAAACCCAAACCATGTGGAAAGACAAGCCACATAACTCAAACAAAACACCAATACTGCGAGTCTATGTGAGTGCCTTGTTACTCCCACATTCCTGCAAAATCACTACAGTCCAACAAGAAGTAATCTATTTATGTAGCAAACATTTTTCAAGAACCTAAGCAGGCCAGACATTGTGGTCTTTTTCTTTTCATAGTGCTGGAGACTGAACCCAGGGCTTTCACACAGAGCTACATCCCTAGCTCTTTTTTAGATTTTTATTTTGAGACAGTGTGTCAGGTTCCTGAATTGCCTGTGCTGAGTTCAAACTTGGCATCTTCCTGCCCTGGTCTCCTGAAGTACCAAGGCAGGTATGTACCACGATGCCTGGCTCACCATGGCCATCGTAAAATTTCCAATTAAATATTGTCTCAGCCCTCCTGAAACACATATTCGACTGAAAAATACAGACATACACATGCAAATAATGAATCAGTTCTAACAATGTGGTCATTTATTTAAAAGTAAAGGGCAACATATCCTTCTGTATTAACAGAAGAGGAGACTGACAGGACCTGTTAGATTTAGCAACTTCCGACAAAAATCCTTAGGCTGGGGAATGAAGGCTAGGTCCAATGAGTTGAGGAGATAGGGTGGAACGTAGGCAGTAGAGACTATTATTTCTTCTTAACTCAGAAGAAAATAAATAACCAACTGCTAAGGTAGGGAGGGTGTTTTCCAAAGTGAGGACAGGCCTGCCTAACTGTTTGCAGACTGAGAATTCAGTACAGAGCAAGAAACTGTTAATACAAGATAGACAAGGAGAGCTGTGCCTATCTGTCAAGCCCGAAGTCCTGAGTTTGATTCCTGATGCTGCCCCAAAAGAGGAAAAATGGGAGGGAATGACATTAAGTCATTAAGTACATATTTAACCAGTAAAATTTGGGGGAATTTTTACCCTATTGCCCACCAGCCGCCAGCACTTTACTCTGTATTTAAAGAGCTCCTCTAGCTTTCCTCTTTGTATGGCTTTTTAGTAGGATCTAAGGTCTTACCTGTTGTAAATCTGGCCCTTTTGGAAATAAAAATGATCTTTCAAAATTTGTAGGTTTGGCAAGTCTAAAAGGTACCAGACTCATAACTTTTCCTAATTCTCCCACTTTTTTTCCTTCCTTTCCCCTGATCATTACCTATGAGATGGTCTCAGACATGCAGGTGTCAAGACATCATCATGTAGTGCCGGTCACTTTGCTCAGAGAAACCTGGTTGCTAGAAGTCTAGAGGAGCAAAAGCAGGTACCTAGGAGAATACTTTTTTTTTTCCTTTCACTTTGAAATGTTTCATCTTTTAGCTACTTTCCTTTCACCTCCTTTTTGATTGGTTTGGTTTTTCTTTTGCAATACTGGGAATCAAACCCAGGGCCTCACGCTTACTGGGCCAGGGCTTTTGTGCTTAGCTAGCTCCCAGTCCCTTTTAGCCCATTTTAAAATATTTATTTATTCTAACTTCATTCATTCATTCCAGATTCAGATCTGCTAACCAAACACAGGTAAAATAAAAAGAATTAAAATGACACTTTTTTCATTAATTAATTACTTGATTTATTTTTCAGCTAGTCAGAACTAATACTGATTTCCTAAACATTGTTATTTGAGTAGAAAAGATAATAATGAAATGAAACAGTCTTTTGCAATAAATTTTTCAAAGTTTTCAAAGATGAAACTTTTTACAGAATTCTAGTGGTCAGAGAAAATTACAGGATACAGGCTTAGTCAACTCAAATAACACATCTTATTTTGTCCATTCTTCATATTGCAGATGCGTTAAGGTGTAAAAATGTGCACTTCCTGTTGCTGGACAGCAGACTTCCCAGTAGGGCTAATGTGCAAGATATTTATTATTCTCCCTTCACACAGGACCAGCATATAAAATAGTACAGATGGAAAAGTGAAGGGTCAGAGAAATTGCAGTGGAGGCAGAGAACTAAAAATACCAATATTCATACCACAATTGCACTTCTGAATGGTAAAAGAAAATATTGTTTCCTTTTAACTGCATTATTGCTTTAAGGGCTCTTATTAGGTTAATCTTCAACTGGCCTTTAAAACAATTTAGCCAGATTTTCTCTACCCAGCTTCCTCCTCTGTCATTTAGTAAGAAATTATCTGTAAAAAAAATATTGTTATCAGGGAGGGGTAGGAAAAGGGCATTACTTCATAGATACCCTTTCGGAAGTTATTTTGCAAAGTAAGGATGCTCTCATTAGGTGAATAAACATCCCATTTACTTACTATTTTGTACATGTGGGTCTTCTATGTTATATTTTCTTAAAACATTTCTGAATGCAAACAGCCTTCTAGGAAAATCTTCACTGCTTCCATGTATGAAAACATAAAATCAAACCAGGTGCTTATCACATCAGTACAATTTAAGAGACTGGATCAAGTTTAATCAAGCTAGTTATAGTAGAAGAAAAACAGTAGACAGGTTTCTACATGTACTTCTATTGCCAAATTTTAGATGCTCACAAAAGCCCATTTCTTGACCCTTTTCTCAACCCCTGCTCAGATTTTACAAGTTCTAACCTCTTTCATCATTAAGAACATCATCCAAGCTGATGTTCTTATATTTTCATAACATACACAATATCATCACTTGAAGATTATGAGGAGAGTTTTAGGAAACCAATACTTGAAGGCAACTAAAGAAAAAGCGAAGAGGTACTATCCGGCTGGCACTTTCACTCCCAGAAGGAGTAGCTGAGCAGATGGTGGCACCGGAATTCCTTCAGGAAATGGCTGCAGCCCGGGAGTGTGCTGCTCAATAAGAAGTGATGAAGAAAAAAAAAAAAAAAAAA
>PVJA010031445.1:0-24924 GCA_004027025.1 Myocastor coypus
GAGGAAGAGGCAAAAGACAAGAAGAATGTGTCCACCTGCCCATGGCTACAGAGCTTTCAGAGAAAATAAAATTCACAATGATTAAAAATTTCCAGGTTCAGTTTTCATAGGCAGAAGGCAAGTTCTTACAGCCACCCATTCATAAATGGATAATCTCAGATCGGGAATGAAGCTGGAGGGAAATGCAATCCGAGCTCCCAGGGCAATTCTGGCTAGCACCCAAGGGTGTGTGTGTGTGTGTGTGTGTGTGTGTGTGTGTGTGTGTGTGTTTGCAAAGGTGAAAATGCAAAGGAAATTTTATATAATATGGAATTTCAACTGAGGAAATTTTAGATCCAGCATCTTTGGCTGGCCTGGGAGGGTGAGAGTGTCAGTTTCATTTTAGTAGAGCTCCTTCAGGATTTGTCTTTGTGATAATATCAGAAATCATTCAGGTTCTCTGATAGGCATGGCCTTCTCTGATTTCCTTTCTGGTAAAAGTTACCACCAATTTTCTTCTCCTGTGAAAGACTTGGAGAACTCAATGACTTTAAAAAAAAAAAAAACAAAAAACAAAAAAAAAAAACAACCTGCCTCCACAGTGACTTGATTCATCTTTGGAACCAATTTCTCAGTTAGAGGGCCTTAAAGCACAGCTTTCTTCCCTGGGCCTAATCGACATGAAAATGTCACGCTTTGACTATGACATTTATGACAGAGCCTAGCTGGAAACCGAGCACACTTCACATTTCTGACCCAAGCCTTAGGGTGTGAGCATTATCTAAAGCAACAGCAGGCAGTTTCTGGAAGGTTACTAAGTATTCCCAGAGGCTGTAAAAGTTGCTTTCTCTTTCTAAAATACTGGGGTGGATGTAGGGGTGGGTAGCTGTGCTGTCAGGCAGACCATGGAAGCGTTGCTGCCTGTCTGGTGGAAATCTTTCATTCCTGAATGTCTACAGATATCATTCAGGTCCCTTCCCCAACGTAATTCCAGCCTTGACCTGGTCACCAGCTCCAATAGAGCCTCTACTTCTTTTTTTTTTTTTTTAAGAATTTTATTTTATTTTATTTTTTTCTTGTTTCAGAACTTTTGTTTGTTTGTTTATTTATTTATTTATTTATTTGTTTATGACAAGCTCAGCCTGCCCTGAGGGCAGGAGGGCTGGCGCAGCATGTGGTGCTGGGAATTGAACCGCGGTCTCTGAAGCTGCCTAAGCTTTCCTAAGCAGGCACTTTAGACCACTGAGCCATCCCACCGGGCCCCTAGAGCCACTATTTCTTCATCCAGTCTACGTGGAAAAGAGAAGGAGCCCACAAAGGGCACAAAAGTGTATGCATGAATTTGTTTATTTCACAAATATATACCAGCCCAACGAGGGCTGGGCACTGTTCTAGGTTCCAAGGATAGAACTGTGATTAAGGGTTGAGCTAGGCTGGACACAAACATTTATGACAATTATTAGCATCGTCATCACTGTTGCTTGGCCAATAATTAGGCTCCAACCCAACCTACGAGGGGAATGGAGAAGGAAAGATGGTCTAGGCCTTGTGGACAGGGCAGCAGCGCTTGGAGTCCTGGTGGGAAGATAGGAGAGCTGGAGTCTGTGACCCACGCCCTAGGTGAGAACACTGATGCCCTCGGGGACGCGGAGCGCTGACTGCAGCTGCTCTCGCTTCACAGCTCAAGCTCGGATTGATTCACACGCGCTACTTCACCTCCTGTTTCCTCAGACACAAAAAGCAACTAGTTTGATCCAGCCTGGGTATTAGTAGCAAAGCAAATGGATTTCTACACCTTGAGCTCTTTGGTTTCAACTATAGGATGAGAAGGTCGGACAGATGTTAAGAGAAAAAAATGTGCTTCCTCTCTGGATCACTTGAACCAGAAACAGCCCAGGGTCTCAGTTTCCCCATCTAGAAATCTAAAGACAGTAACTATGCTAGTTCTTTGAAGTTCCCTCTTCTAGAAACTTATTGGGTTCTCATCTTCAGAGACAAAAAGTCAAACCATTCACTCTCTTTTGTTTTTACAATAACTACGTGTTATGCATTTCCCCATTCTGTATTCTAGAACAATCGCCCTAAAGCTAAAAAGTCCTGCTGTACACTTCAAGGCAAAAGAAAACTCCAAGTTTCCAGGAAGGTGCTGGGAGAGGAAGACGCCACCGGCCCGGCTCTTGTTTGCTCAGGGCTGGGCTCCTTCCTGGGCAGCTTTTGCTCTTCTCAGAGCAGTGGAAAGGTTACTGTTTAACCTTCAGAGAGGCGGGGAGCTGAGAGCCCAGCCCCTCTGCTGGAGCCAGTGAGGCCTCTGACAGGAGAATAGGCCAGAAAAGGCCCCCCCTCAGCTTCCCTCTGATGGACTGGCCCTCCCAGCTCTTTCACAGCTTCTTTTCAGGGGAGCAAACCTGGCTGGCGGCTTCTGAGCTACCAGCTCAAGCAGCACAAGGATTTGATTTTCTGCTCCCTAACTACCAAAAAGTGGAGCTTTAGGTGCACAGCTTTGGAAGCAGGGAGATGTGGGCTTGGATTCCAGTTTCCCTGCCCTACCCTCTCATGGATGCTTTTGAGGGCCAAATCTATCTAGTCCATAATTTCCTGAGCCTCACTTTCCTCAGCTGCAAAATGGGAACAAGACCCAACTAGACTGCAAATCCCATGTATTTGTGTAGGTAAAGAAATTAGAAAGTAGTAAAGGAAAACATAAGGTAAATTGTGTCTCAGACTAGTTCTCAGTTCCTTCCCAGAAGGCCCTTGGCATTTCTCCCCCAGACCTAGAAGCATCCATAGCTACTCCTATCTCACAGAGGCCTTGATGGTCTACAGGGTAGAAGCTTCCCCTTGCCCCAGGGCTGTCCCCACCTGAGATCCCAAGCCATGTACCCTGTCGGAGGGAAGGCAGCCAGCTCCGTGAGGGGCCCTTTTTTACAGCACACATTAAATGGTTACCACTTGTAAAAGAGTTTATGTGGCTTAACCCTTAGTGAGTCAGAGTTCACTGGGGCTCACCCAGGCTTGGGAGCCAAGAGGATCAGGGACGTGGACCCCACAGGGAGCTGCAGGGAGAGTGCTTCCAAGCCAGCTGGTTCTCCCACAGGCCTCTAGTCACCTCCTACCCCACTGCAAGGTCCCCAGATTTTAGGAATAAAGTGGAAACCTTTTCTTCCAACAGCCTCCAAAACGGTTGATGAGATAAACTAAGATAATGGATAACAAATGTACCTTGAGAAGTATAAAAAAAGGTCTAGTACAGCCAGTGCACCCACACCCCTGTGCACTAATCTGGCTTTCCATGGTATATACTAACTACTTTATAGGGTATAAAAAGGAGCCATTCAATTTTAAAGAGACAGGACTGTTGATGCTCCATTTTCTGTTCCCTTTCCTCTCACCATTGCTGGCTTCATTTTCTTTTTTTAAAAAAAAACAAGGTTAAAAACAGGAGGATCACTACAAGTCTGATTTGCGTAGTGAGATCCTGTAGAACCTGTACTAAAATACATTAAAAAGAAAATGGAGCCGGGCGTGGTGGAGCACACCTGAAATTCCAGCACTTGGGAGGCTGAGGCAAGAGGATCAGTGCGAGTTCAAGGCCAGCCTGGGCTACAAAAGTGAGCTCAAGGCCAGCCTGAGCTGCATAGTGAGACCCTATCTCAAAAAGACAAAAAAAGAAAGAAAGAAAGGAAGGAAGGAAGGAAGAAAGAAAGAAAGAAAGAAAGAAAGAAAGAAAGAAAGAAAGAAAGAAAATGGATCAGGAGAGCCTTGGAACCAAAGGTCCCAGCTAGATTCCACAACCCATCTTTCAGCCACGTGACCTTGAGCACGTTAAGCTATCTGAGAATCATTCTCCTTCACTGGCTTAAACAGGGTGGGACTGGAGAATGGGTGACAGTGATCTCCTCTAAGCCTAAGAACTATTTTGAAATCAATAATACGGTGGGCTTAAGGTGTCTAGTCCAGGGCCACACACACAGACCCCACCAAGAAAACATGTGGCTTTCTTTTAACAGTAATTCCAGAGGAGGATCTGGAACACATTTTACTTTTGCCAGGACTGCGCGACCTTAGCCCAGAGCATGAGGAAGACCAATTCCAGTCTGTGTGTGCAAAGTAAACTGGAGCAGAGCTCAGCTTTCTCCATCTTCAGCTTCCGGCAGGAACACAGGGGATGGGAAGGAAAGCAGAAAAGATCCACTGCCATGTTAGGTAGTTATTGCAAGGAAGGTTTTGCCATCTCCCCTGAACTGAAATTTGGAGCTGAATCATTCTCTTTGTAACAATTTTTAAAAATGAACACATTGGGGCAACCCATTCGGGTCCCCTTCTGTCCCACTTCCCAGACAGAAGCTTTCTTTCCTTAATAAATCTATTCTGCTCATTAAAAAAAAAAAAAAAAAAAACCCTAGGAAAAAAAAATTTTTAATTAAAATTTTAAAAAAATGAACATATTTATATGCAATTATAGCAGCGGTTCTCAACCTGTGGGTCATGACCCTGGCGGGGGTTGGACGACCAAAACACAGGGGTTGCCTAAAGCGATCGGAAAATACGTATTTAAACCCATGCTATGTCATGGTGAAATGTTATTTATTCGAATTAGTAATAAATATTTCTCAACATATAATTATTGTTTTTGTGGTTAATCACTATGTTTAAATTATGTTTGATTTGTAGCAATGAGAATACATAATGCATATCAGGTATTTACATTCCAAATCATAACTGTAGCAAAATTACAGTTTTGAAGTAGCCACCAAAATTATTTTTTGGTTTGGGGGTCAGCACAACATGAGGAACTGTATTGCAGGGTCACAGCATTAGAAAGGTTGAGAACCACTGAATTATGCGGTAGATTAATTCAATAAATCTATGCAATGTGTGATTTTCAAACCACAATGATTAGTGTTTCTATCTATTCAGTACATTTATTATTTTTATATGTGGGGAAACTTCGAGCTCTGCTAGTTATTTTGAGATGGAACTTGCTATGGACTGTATTTAATTTACTGTACTTTAAAAGACTAGAATGCATTCTTCCTCCCTCACTGCATAGCTGGTACTTGGTATCTGACTTCCTCCATCCCTCCTCTCCCCACCTTCCTCCAGCTCCGGTGGAATCCTGCCCTCCTCTCCCAATAGGTCAACTTTTCTCACTTCCTGTATCTCATGCACAGTCCTGCCCACTTCACCATAAATGACAGGATTTCATTCTTCTTCATGGCTGGTAATAGTCCCTTCCCATCCCATGCTTTCTTTATCCTTCATCTGTCATTGGCTAAGTAAACGGTGTTAGGGGATTCTCTCCTCTGGGGCTATCTTGGGCACCACCCAATGCTCAGGGGTGCCTTTACCCACTAGAATGACCCCTGGATCCAAATCCAGCTGGTTAAGAACAATGGCTGAAGACAAAGAAGCCAGCAGGGGCAGATCGCACAGGCTCTGCTGCCTCACTGATGTGTCAACCATGTCCTATTGAGAAGATTCTCTAAGCTGCCATGTCCTTTCCTGCGTAGCAGGTGGCTTTAGTCCCTACCACAAAGACTGGTGGAGGATTAAACAGGACAAGGACCTCAGAGCCCACAGCAGTGCCTGGCATAAAGACAGCAATTGCTTAACCAACGGAGGCTTAAGAAAATGCACTGTGGATGGAGCCACCTCCATCTAGAATTGGGTGGGATACATGTGAGTCCTGGATGAAACACTGAGCCCAGACCCAAACTCCTAAATTTTATTTAAAACCCAAATACTCAGAAACTTCATTATAAATATCCTTGGATGGCTATCTTGAATCAGAACAATCAGAAGAAGGAGTATTTGACCCCATGTCCCTATTATTGCACTGTACTTGGACATTCACCCGAAGTTTTAGCAAAAGTTCCTGAAGATGACCATTTTGGGGAATAAAAGTCTGCACTGTGTTTGAAGAGAAGAGTCAGGAAGAGTGCCTGAAAGACAAACACACAACTAAGCAGCCTGTGCCAGGCCCCAGCGAGGACCCAGCCCCTGTGGGCAGTAACTCCCCCGAGCCAGTAACTCTGCTAAAACTTAGGGGCCACTTGGGCTTGAACAATCTGAAACATTTTGGTAGCAAGAAAGCACTGAGAAGTCACGGACAGCAGCTTGGCAGGAGAGATAGCCTCCGCTGACCCTCACCAGTTTTATATTTTTATTTTGTTTTTAGGCAGGGGGACGGAGTTTTGCTGTGCAGTTCGGGCTGGCCTTAAACTCATTTTGTAACCCAGGCAGGTTGACCTCGAGTTCACAGTGATCCTCCTGCTCCAGCCTCTCGAAGGGCTGGGGTGACAGCCTGCTCCTCTCTTCTCAGCTTATTCCCTCAGTCTAATGTGTAGACTTAGGTAAATGTCAACACCTGCACTCAAAGCTGCTAAAGATTTGGACTGCGCTGCCCCACCCACCCCTAAACACAGCCGTGGCTCTCCAAGCCTACTCCTCTTTCCAGGCCTTTGGCACAGGCCCACTGCTCTCACAGGGCAGGCCCAGCCTGGCCACCACCACACATAGACCAGAACACTGTGGTAGACGGGATGCAGGGCAGCGCGGTCCTCAGCCTGACCCTCGAGTTGAAGAGCTTCACACTTTGGGCTTCATATCCACAGCAAATTTCCACAGAAGAGAAGGTGAGTCATAGATACACTGGATCCCACAGAACCAGAGCCTGAAGGACATTTTCAAGGGTGCAGAAAGATTTCCACGCAGGCTAGTACCTTGTATCCTCAAGGCAGCCCTGAAAAATATGACAGGGGCGATAAGAGCTGAAATGTGGGGGCTGCCCCTCAGTAACTACCCTGACCTGAGGGAAACCCTGTCCTCTCGGCAGCCACCATTTCTCCACACAACAGAAAGCTTGCAGTTGATGAAGGGTCAAACAAGGATGCTTGTAAAGTACTCGGCACAGGGCTTTCTGCAAGGCCAGTGGCCATGTTAGCTCTTAGGATAGGTTCTGCCCTTCTCTCTTGAAGCTGGGTTGCTTGGCCTGAGAGGCTTTCCTGGGATCGGATTAGATGCCTCAGAGACAGGAGAAGGGAATGGTCAGAGAGCCCTGGGCTCTGGGATGAGACGGCCATGGATCAAGCCTGGCTTTGCCCATTTGCTAATGGGGCAAGTTGAGACAAGTCCCTGGCTTTCCTCATTTAAAAAGTTGCACGACATGGAAAGGGTTGCTGACGGACAAAGCGAAACAAGGCCTGCAAAGAGCTTAGCAAACTGTTCAACGCATGGTAAGCCCTTGGTAAATGGTAACTGCGTTTTATAAGAATACACATTCATGTCATTGCTTTGAACCTCCAAAGGGAAGCACAGAGCCAGGTTGATTTTAAACAAAGCTCCAGATCTCTGTCATCTTACAGTATCCTTGAGAACCAGTGGTCCTGCACTGGCAAGCCTACTGTCCATCATGCCTTCATGCCCCTCGTCATCCTGGTGCTCTCCTAGTGATGCTACATTGCCACTGAGCTATGACAAGTGAGTCCCAGCTCACAGGAGACATACCACAGCACTACAGACACAACTCTAGACCAAGGAACCAAGGGTCATCCACCCTTTAACCAGCCATACTGTGCCGAGGCCACCAGAAGCCATGGGAGGGCACAGAGCCCTGGCATAGGCAAGGAAGAAAGCAGCCTGTGTGAAATGTGATGCAGAAGGCCACCCAGGCCACTCGTACCCCAGAGGGTCCCCCCCACAGGAAGTGCTTAGCTGTGCCCAAGAGCTAGGTCTGGGATTGGCATCATAGGAATAGAAAAGCAAGGGAAAAGAGGCACTCCAGGGAACCTGGCATGGTGCTGGACCCACGCACTGCCCACATTTTGGGGACTCTAATAAGCCAACTACTGCTTGAATGGCCTCTCGGGAGATGGATGCAGCTCATCTTGGGCCTGTTAAGATGGAAATAAATCTTTCTTTTACTCAGTGGTGGACTACTGAGGCCCAGGACTGAACGCAGTTGAGGTTAGGATTAATTCACTGTAATGACTAGGTCTTGCTGATCACTTCAGATGGGCCAGCTCTGTGCTAATGGTTTTTAAATGCATTATCTCAGTCCATGCTTGTAATAAATCATTGAGACATGACATCACTTGACAAACAGACTATCTTTGAGGCTCAAAAAGGTTAGGGAATTTGCTCAAGGTCACATAACTGAGCTCACATTGGAGCTAGAAGAGAATTCAAACTCAGCCTTTCTAGCAACAAAATCCAAGAGTGTGCCTTGCCAGAGATTAAAAACTGCCTCTAACTTATCCTTAGCTGCAACTCCCCACCCATTACATGGACAGCACATCTCCCTAGGTTCTGTTGCCTCTCATGTTTAACAAGCCTATGTACACAAATACACATATCTATACGCATGTACAGACACACGTAGACATCCTCCTATGACGCAGTAAGGTCCTTTTAATTTTATATTTGCAAGATAACCCGGCCCATAATTATTCCTGCGTTAACTGAGTTAGTCTCCAAGTCAAAGCCCATGTTTGGATGAAGCCACACTGGGAACTACTAGAGCCACAGAGCGCCTCTCCAGCAGGACCGGTGTCCACACGTCTTCCTCATTCAGCCACGTCAACCTCGCATCTGCTGCAGAGCTGCCTGCCATGGGGCCTTTGTACTCCTCAAGCCAGAGAAGCAATTAGGTTCTGGCGTTGACAGAGACATGCAGACTGTTTGCAGCCTTAATCACAGCCAGTAGCAGGTGAATCCACAGCATTTGCCCCCGGGATGTTGCAAGCAGCTCCCCAACTTCCTGTTTGAATATGACTGGCATTCATTTCAAAGGCCTGCTCCCAAGTAGGAAGATGTGGCAGAATATACTACGGACATATAACTGGTTCTCTGACGTGTGAATCTGACTTGGGGAATGTATTTGATCCCCTTGGATCACAGGTAATTTCATTCCTTCATGATGTGTTTTCAGAAGCCCAATTTCATGTTCCCAGGGTCATCATCCAAAGTATTCTTTTTGGAATTTGAAGCCTTTCCATGACAACATTAGGAGGCCAAGTCTAGATAGATTATAAATACAGCTTTTTAACTATAAATAATTTGGATACACACACATTATGCTGATCTTTATCATGCTTTCTTCCAAATCTGGACAAGATGGCATGTATAGCAACAGACACTGACCTAGATCGAAAGACAAGATTGTTTTAAATAACCCTTGGGGCCTTTATCAATCCTGCTCAGATAGACAATCTAAGAATGGGGTAAGCTTTGAATCTGGAAGGTCACAGAGTCTTTTGCGTCCTCAATGGATGTGGAAGCTTCTGCCAAACATCCACATCCTTTTCCAGTGTTGAAGGTATTGGGTGATGCCCAATGCCTCTAAAGATCATCCATCCATGGACCCTAAAGACCTACAGACACCAGCGATAGTTGAGAAATCGCCCTCTCTCTCACTCATGTTAGAAGTTAAAAACTTTGTGATAGAGTCAGAGTTGGAAGACTTAAGGCTTGACTCAAGACCTGCTAGATTGCATTTCTTTTCTCTTCCTGTACTTAGACTCTCCCATTGCTCCTCTGCTGAGACTGTAAAGGTCTCTTCCCAGTGGCAGTTGAAGTAAGAATTATCCTACATCTACAGTGGTCCTTCTCAAGGATTCACCATTTTCCCCACAAATTCTGAACCTCAAAGTCTCTCTCCCTACTCTGCTTTTCTATTCCAAAATCCAACAAACAGCTTTAAGGTAGTTAGCAAGACGTATAGCGAAAAGGACAGGTCTATTACAGCCATGAGTCCCTGGGAGAATGGAGACTTCACTGAAGAGACTGGTTAGCTGTTTCTCAAAGTTGGATCCATAGATATCTGCAACATCATCCTCTAAGCCAAGGCAAATCTTGAAGTTCTCTAGGGTCCTGTCACAGACCTCTCAACTGCAGTCTGCTTTTCTAACACCCGGGGAGGATTCTGGACCATTCTAGCAGTTGAGAATTTCTACTCTACAGACTGAATTGCCCCCCCTCAATTTCCCACTACAAGATAACTAACTCCAAGGAATATCAGCCTTCAGAGAAATGTCTGAAGAAATACACAGGAAATCCTTGTGTAGCTAAAGACAAATGATTCAACTAGAAGGATTCAAGCTCCTCCACGCCACCGGAGGAGAACCTATTCTTGCATCAATTACCTGTGTTAATATAATAAAAAAAAAAATTCTTTCTGAGTGTGGTGGAATGCACCTGTAAGCTCAGTTGCTTGGGAGACTAAGGCAGGAAGATCAAAAATTCAAGGCCAGCTTGCACATCTTATGACACCCACTATCTTTTTTTGTTTTGGTTTTTTTTTTTTTTTTTGGTCTTTTTGAGACAGGGTCTCACTATGCAGTTCAGGCTGGCCTTGAGCTCACTTTTGTAGCCCAGACTGGTCTCGAACTCACACCAATCCTCCTGCCTCAGCCTCCCAAGTGCTAGGATTACAGGCGTGCGCCACTATGCCTGGCACACCCACTATCAAATTAAAAACTAAAAATAAAAAGAGCCTGGAATGTAGCTCATGACCAAGCATATCTGGCATATCCAAAGACCTGAGTTCAATGCCAGTTACCCAAAGCAAACCACAACGAAGAGTATTTATTATTCAGTATCCACACATAGTGTAGTTAGATAGTTCAATCTAAATTGTTAGATTCAAGACCCTTTGCTTACTTACAGGTACATATTCTGCAATCAGAATAAGCCATTGGGCCCCAGAGCATGATAGCTAGCCCTGACCCCATCCACCCCGCCGTGATCCTGCACAAGTTTACTTAGCTGTAAGCTCACTTACTTTACTTACTTCACTTGTATGTTGAACCTCGTACGGCCCGCCCTGCAACCAAAAACAACAACAAGCAACTGTTGTCTCAGTCTTCTGCAGTGACCAATTTTCCCCAAACAGTGCTCGTACAATAATTACAAATACTTATCCACCCTTCTAATTGATATGGATATTTATCAAATGTCTACTAGATGTTCAGCATCTCGGTACTGGGGCCACAGAAGCGAGCAAAACACCATGGCCAGTGCCCTACCCTGCTGGCTCCATAGCAGGACACACTTCCAAAACAATAGCCCCTCTTTCCTAAGTTGACTGAACTCACTCCCCGCCTCCCCTCAGGAATGGAATGGAGTAAGAGCGGAGGGAGGCCAGCAGGCTCCCCTGGCGTTTTGAATAACCAGCCTTGACAAGAATTTCAACTTGATTTAAGGGTAAGACAGATCCTCTTCTTTCCAACAACCCTCTGCCCTCACCTTCAGAGTAAATCCTTGCTAAAACACAGAGTTGGCAGACAGGATAAATACTTCTGAGTTTCACCAGGCAGTCTCTGCCAAAACTAATCTCCACACAGAATGGAATAAAGCCTTCAGTTGTCTGGATGACTGAATGTCCCTTCCCAAGACAATAGATTGTTTATGTGGTGGAGGGTTAGGAGCAGGTTGTTAACATAAAACCCACCATAAACAGTCTGTTAATTAGGTTGCTGGCAGGGGCTTCTGTTATCTTCGGAATCCCTCCCAGAGGGGATAAGCCTTGCCTTTTCATTTGAGTTGGCAGCAGAGTTATTTTTTTGCACCTGTTGCTCTGCTCCGATAACAACTCAGTTAAGCATTGATTTGTTGGAAAATAAACAGAAAAAAGGCAAAGAAAGGCATCTGCCCAGACAGCCTCAGCTAGTTTGACAGAGCACTTATGCCAATTTGTTTTTCCTATAAAAACCAAAAAAAAAAAAAACCTTGTGCTTTCAGTTTGGGTACTGCCTCCTCACTTCGCAGAACAGGAGCAGGCATCACACAGGCCAAGGGGAGCTGGCAGGGCCAGGAAGCCCAGAAGGCCTTGTACTTTTCCATTGGCTGATTCCACCGAGGCACTCAGGGGTGTCTGAGGTGTGCAGGGAGATATGGCCAGCATCCAGCCAGCCCAGCTTCAGATCCGAAGTCAGATTAACAAGGGTGAAGAAGGGGCTGCTGCAGGTCATGGGAACCCAAACCACATCACTATGGCTGACAATGGCTGACTTCAGGATGTCAGTATGCTTCAGAGAGTAGGTGTGGGCCCTGGGTGACCTCCTGCAGCAGAAGCCCAGCCACCTCTGGCCTCCGTCTGGTCTCTCTCAGATGTCTCACCTCTGACCATGGGCCAAGAGGATGATGGAAAACCTGGGTCATGGCTCTCCCCTCTGAGATAAGGCTACCTGCACCTACCTCAGAAGTGGGCTGTGCAGATTCACTCCTATTCGGCTAAGGAATTTGAAGTCTGGGGAAGAAAGCCTGAAAGGTTCTGGGTGGCATTTCTGCCCCAACCCAAGCATCACAGCATTCCCATTTGTCATTAGTCTGTCACTATCACATGCTGAACCAAAGCCAAGAAGGGTCACAAAGAGCTAAACAAATCACTCACATGGAGATCTTGAATGACACTAATTAAATAATAGCATCATTGCTCAGCCTTCCACACACATAGCCAGTGGAAGCTTTTTAATATCTCTTTTGAGGCTGAACAAAGAACAGTCGAAGGGGACATTCAGTATTCCCCCCACAAAATCACTTTCCCCAGTCTTCTCTTGGCCATAGGACCTTCATTTCCACCAGATCACCAGAGCACTGGTTCAGTGGGAAAGGTCATGGAAAATGGCTTCCCCAGGACTGTGGAGAACACCATGCTCTGACAGGGAGGGACAAGGCTGGCTGAGCACTCCCGGGCATTCTTGTCATGAGCAAGGCAGGGAGTGGAGTGCTTCAGACCAAATCAAGCAGCAGAAAAAGAAAAGATTTAACAACACCCTTAGTCGACTGAAAAATAAATATGTCCAACTGCGCAGGAATGCAGCAAGGGTGGAGGGAGGTAAGGGGTGGGGAGGAGAACCAGGGAGTGGTTGAGTTGGAGCAGGACAATGGATTTGACCATTTCAAAGCTCAAATTTCTTCCCCGGAAAAGGCCAAGAAGCTCAAGCCAAGAAAGGTCAACCACGACCAGTGTGGAATCTCATGGGTAGCATAATTACAAAACAACACAAAAGCTACGATGGTGGGATAACTTCTGTCCACTGAATGTTCACTGTTACACATTGAGGAAGGCTTTACATGATTATCTCATCCAATCCTGGCAAGAACCTCAAACAGCAGTACTTAATGTCCCATTTTACAGACGAGGAAACAGAGGAAACACAAAGAAGTGAAGCAACTTATCCAGGACACAAATCTAGTAATTGGGCTGGATTCACCACAAGAAACGCAGTAGGGACGGTGTGGGAAAAGCAACATAATACTTCATACCTTTGCAAACAGAATCCCTGCATTTCTAAGGAGAAGGACATGGCACGGGATCTCATCATTTTAATTTGACAGTTGAGATGTTTTGAGGAAGGCCTCAGTGATTTTTTTCCTTAAATGTGAGTAGGCGCCATATGGATCACGTTTGCACTCTAGTAGAAAGGTCTCTGGAATGCACATCAGTGCAGATGCTGCAGAAAGACCAGTTCACAATTTCTGTAACTCATCCACAAAACTGCAGCGCTGGTACAGGGGCTCAATGACAAAGCTTCTGCTTAGCATACAGAAGGGCCTAGGTTCCACCTCTAGTACCAAAAGCAAAACAGTATACCTTCATCCAGTTTCCCGTTGGTGGCCCTACATTAACCCGGGGGATGAGGTGAATGCCTAAAAACAACACAGCAGTAATAAAAATGAGGTAAAAATGCTGCCAAAATATTCATAAGGAAACCTGATTCCCTTGATAGCTGAGTATTGCATATGAGTCCCCAGGGCTGGGAACAACACGCTGATGACCAGAAAGACACGACGGTGGTGTCACTTAGGAAGCCTGAAGTCTGTCACTCAGAGGAATCCAATAAAATTCTCACCTCTTCCACTGACACTGTGTCCAGTATCCTGTTTCAGACCTTGAAACCATTTATAAAACTGTGTCCCTCAAATGCAGACAGACTCTCACAAGCCTATCGCATCATCAGCTTCCCAAGGTAAGAACCGGCTAGAACCAACCACTATATTATCCGGATTTGCCCACAAAATAGACACCCTCCTTTTCTGAAAAAAAAAAAAAAAAAAAGTAAAATTTCCTCTTTGTTCAGGCACTCATTAAAAGATAGCAGGCAGCAAAGCCAACTCCTTCACACTCTCACAGCTCAGACTCAGTGATCCACCTGTCTCAGCCTCCCCAATGGGATTCCAGGCGTGCACCACCACACCCAGTTTCAGTGGCTGCTCAGCTCCTAGGACCCATAGGAAGCACAACACGCAGTTAAAGGGGATCAAACCCGGGTCTTTGTGCTTGCCAGACAGGTGCTTGGACCACTAAGCTATCTCCTTGGCCCACCACTGAGTTTTATTTTCCTTTCAGAACAGACTTTGTCCTGCCTTTCCTAACTCACCAGCCTATCCAGCAAGGTTCCTTGAAAAAAAAAAAAAAAAAAAAAAAACCCATCAGGAAGGCAAGCAATAAAACCTACCAGAAGGATTGTCCAGGGAATCAAACCTCCCACATCATTTCACAGAAAACCTTCAAAAACTATCAAATTCACTCATGTAAAACCTATGCCTTTCCTCCTTGGCAGGCTCCAACAGCCCCAGTCATGCATCTAGCCTCCTAGAGCTCAGTTTCCTAGACTCCCAGCATAAAGAATTGTCCTATACCCAAACAATATCACCATATCCAGAAGCAGGAAAAGTCACAAAATCCATTGTTTGATGCAGAAGGGAAATACAGAGTCCCTACTTTAAAATATATTAGACATTTTAAGACAGCCACAGTAGAACAGTACAGCAAAGCAAAGTATTTCTATTCTTGAACCAGGCAATGCTATGCAAACTACACACTCATGATGCAGGCCTCCAGGAGGCCAGTCCCTATTTTTGCTTTAAATTATACCAAGGCTCTGTCACTATTGAGGTTTGAGGTCTTTTCTATGTCTGACTGGCCCATAGCATATCTTCTCAGGTGAGCAGGAAGATTCAACAAATTAGGATATTAAATAGGCCTGGAACCAGCTGGCCTGTAACAAGCACTCAACCAATGTTAGCCCTTATTATGAAAGCCATTAATACTATTATTGTCATCTTCATTATGCCCAGGTCCCTCCACAATTCCACAGGCAGAAAGAACATCATTCTCAGTTTTGGCAGAGGCTATGTATCAGCTGGTCCTGTTCAGAAGTCCTTTCCTTTCGCCTTCTCAGAGAGAATGTTCTACATGGGAAGCTCTTAGACTTCTACTCATATGAGTCCATTCTGCAATGTATGAAGGCATGTGGGTACCTTCTCGATGATCTTAATTACTGAAATACTTTTTAAAAATAAAAGTGGGATATAGTAATATGTGCCCTTCTTTAGTAACACATTAATAAAACTATCTGTATCAGGTCTAATAACCTCTGTGGTATAGGACAGTGATACTTTCATATGCCTACAACAAGCATAATGTGATACATTTTTTTTTATTTTTTCACTTTTTAGAGAGAATAAAATTTAAAAAATATATTAGAAATGATACAGAACTTCACTGAACAAAATAGTAGGAATCCCACGACGTTTGTTACATTGCATAATGTTGTCTCCAAATTAGTTGTTTAGATTGCCAGATATAAGCATGCGAAATTGGTAATAAAACAAGTTAGCAGAAATTAGAAAGGAGAAGAAAAAAGATACAAAATTTTGTGATTGCTCTTGGTAACAGTCACAGATACAATCAATACTGTATTTACACCAGAAGACATGAAATTTAATGAGAAGTTATAAAAAATTGTGATGTAATTTTTTGGTATTTGAGTTCATGGAGTTCCCAAATGTTCCACATAAACACTTGGAAACCAAGCAATCCTTGGAAACAAAGCTGGAAACCTTGGTTGTTTAACTAACAGCAAGGATGACTCCTTCAAATTAACCTCTAGAAACCACTTCTGCATGGCCACAATATTTGAACTATTATCACAGAGAGACCCCACAGTGTTTAGACAAAATAAGTAATTAGGTTTTTGTTTTGTTTTTTCCCTCCCAAAGCCTCTACACATTTGCCCAAGGTTAGAGCCTTCCACGGTGGTGGCCAGTAGACATCAGCAGGCACTTTCAGTACCTTGGGGCTAGGGATACAAAGCAGCAGCCAGTCATGTGAGCAGCCCAAAGCGGGGACTGGACAGGCTGCTGTGGGCTACTACGTGCTAGCACCAAGACAGGGGCAGTTCATGTCACCTGCGCACTCCTGCCCTTCCCTGGGAGCTCCATGTGTTGCGATGCACAGTCAGCTTGCATGGAGGTTTAAACTGGAAGTCCTCTGTTAACATGAATCATCTCATTTCCCTGGAGCCCGCCCTAACCAGAAAAAATCTACTGTTTCTTTCTGTGCAGAACCAGAGTTGATCATTAATGGAAAAAAATACCTTTTCATTCTGACCCAACAGAGACTCACTGAATTCATCTGAACTGGATATTTCTCCTTGACTTCTACTCTCTAGGAAGCCAATTATTTCTTTTTTCTTTCTTTCTTTCTCTCTTTCTTTCTTTCTTTCTTTCCATTTAGTACAGGATCTGCAGAGTTTACAGGGTCTTACTACATAGACTGGACTTGTAGTGATCCTTTCTGTTTTCAGTCTCCTAAGTGCTGGGATTACAGGCGTGGGCTACCACGCCCAGTCTCAATCACCATCTCAGTGCACCCTCAGGGGTGGGGCTGGCATGACACACCAGGGATCAAACCCAGGCCACTGCACTCTGCCTAAGCAGGCACTTTAGTTTGCTGAGCTATCTGGCCGGCCCTTCCACTCTCACATTACTTATTATTTACTCACAACCATTTATTCTAGTGTTTTCACATTCTTCATTTCATGCATTGTTTACAACATCCCTGTGCATTAAATGTCGTTAACTCCACTGTCCAGAGGAAGACTTGCAGATGCTAGGGCTTATGTAACTCACCCATGGTCACTCGACTGCTCAGAGCCAGACAAATTTAGAATCCAACAATTCTGATTTTAAATCTAGTATCTTCATACCACACCCCAACTGATTCTAAACCACAACTTTTACAGTGTCCCACCCCTTTACACACATGCCAGTTGAAATCTACTCTTTGCCAGTGTTCTTTCAGCTGCACTCTTCTAGCCAGTGGCATTAGGAGAGTGGAACAGTGATCGTATGCTCTCTAATATGCTATGTGAACAAAACTGAGGCAGAGGTTGAATCTGGGGTTGCATCTACAGCCCGGTACAATGAGAACAGCTTCCCCTTTCACATTTCTCTCACCTCATCCTCCAAACTATGCCATTAGCACTATGGACATTTTTTAAGTCTCCTAAAATCGACCTTTGAATGGTCTCTGTGGGATGGTCATGTTCTCCAAGGTCCATTGTCATATATCTACAAAACAAGACCCATGTCCTGTTCTAAGAAAGGATCAATAGAGTTTGAGAGGACTCTTTTCAACAGGCTGAGAAAGGCCTAATGGGAAGACCGAATTTGCCCAAGTCCATAGCTGGAAAAGGAAGAGCCCAGCCCCAAGATTATTTATTGATGTGTCCAGGATACAGGTTGGGGACAGTGGCAGACATGATAGTTTAACTTTTCCACAATTACAACATCAAAGGAAGTGTACACCTAGGCAAGGTCATGCAGAAGTAAAAATAAATTATTACATCAAAACAGTGGGGTTATGAGGTGGTCTACTATCTTAGTCATCATACTATTATTAGTTGGGCATTTTGATTCCTTATTACTTTAGGCATTGTGTCATCAGAAAGCATATCTTGAATATATCTACACTGGTCATATGTCAGACAGTTGTTTGTTAAATATTGTTAACCGTGAAAGGAAAGTTATCGAAAGAGGTTCTGACAGGGCTAGGATATGGCAAAAGATGGCAGGAGAAAGAGACTGTGAGTCCAGCAAGGCAGAAATAAGGGCCTTGTATCTAATCTAATCCAGGACAGAATGTGGTCAAGTGCTAGTTCAAATCGCTTTTCAAAGGAATATTTTATAGATTAACTCTTTTAAAACAAGGTCAATTAATACCCTATGAGTGTCTTTAAATGGGACAACCTTTCTTCACCCTGTTATAAGCTCTGGTTGATAGGTGTACAGAGCTGAGCCCTCAGGGAATCCCCAGGATCTGAGTTGAACCACCCAGTGCCTGAGCTAGTCCTGCTGCCCTTGGGATTACCCATTGGATCTTCCTCTGGGAGAATGATCTATGTCCATCTTATCTACCCAATAGTTCTCAGGCAATCAGTCAAGCGAACTCATCAGCGCCCCTACAGGTGTATGCATTTCACCCTTTAGGAGGTGCTATGGCATTTTACCATTAGAATGTTTTTGGTTTTTTGTTTGTTTGTTTGTTTATATTTGTTATTTGATTTTTGCAGGACAGGAGTTCAAACTCACGACCTTGCACTTGCCAGGCGGGCACTTGTGCCACGGAGCTGTCTCCCCAGCCCCTTAGAATGTTGCTCATGTAGAGCGACTGCTCCCTGTGGTCATGAGGAACCTGCTTCAACCACTTCCACATTTTCACCACATTTTCTCGGCTTGTGAGACAAAAGAGAAAATATGAATGTGGTGTAGGAAAAAAATTATGTCCTTCACACCACTAGTATAGGTGCTGGGTGGCAGGTCTTTCTACATCCATTAAATATATCCCTTAGCCAAAGTTCTAATGACCCTAAGGATGCCACTCAAAAGCACCTACTGATCTTCTTTCCTTTCTCGTTTTTGGAGGGGATCTCTCACCCCCTTACCCAGATTTCACAGACTCACACTAATCCCACTGGACCCCTTTGAGGCTTCAGTGGTAGGACATCATATATAGTTATGATGTCTCTCACAGGTGGAGCCTTGACTTTTTCAGGGAAGATTCTTAAAGAAATATTTGTTTCTCCTTCTGAATTTCAGTAAGGTGTTTATTAAGTAACTGAAACCCATAGATATGTCTACTCTAGCACTTTGTGACTTACTGATGTCTGTACCACTCAGCCAGACGTGTTTCCCACCTGCAAATGACCTGTTGTGGGAGCCATTTCCCCCTTTCATGGCTGATTTCTTACCTAGTGGCTTAACAACTGAACCCTCTACATCCTTGTCCAATTTAAAGAAACTACCCATTTTTAGTAAGAACTCCATTGTCTCGTACTTAAAATAAATCACATTATTGAAAAAATATTTGATAACGAATGAAAAATGTCTAATCGGTCATGCACCCTCTCTCCCTGCAGTTATTGGAAGGCAGATGGAAGGTGGCACAAGTGGTTAGCCACCTCCTGCAGGATGATCCCCGCCACAAATTCAGCTTACCTGTGCTGCGGGCCACCTCACTGTGTTCAGTTACTGGGTTACAGAGGCAGGGGGAGAGATGTGGGCTCTGAACACCATGCTAGTGCCTCCAGTTCTGGCCCCATCCACAACAGAAGGGCCTGTAGCTTCTGCTGTACCAGAGGACTAGCTTGACAAGAGAAATGGGCCAAACAGCAGCTGCACGGTGTGACTGAAAGGTGTAGCATTTCTGTCTGGTTCCTTACAGCAATGACATTGACCCTCAAGTGTCTTAACAGGTACCCAGGGTCATCTTGGTAGCTGTCCCACCCTATTTCCCCAGAAGACAAAATTTGAAAAGTACTTCCATCTCAAGGTACTTAGAGATGACTTCATTTGGAGACAGGGGACAACACTGAGTAGATTTTCAGTGATTTTTTTATGAGACATATTTTTTTTTTAAAAAATGAATTTGTGTTTGAACATTATCTAAAAACTGTGGTAGCAAAAGACAATTGCCACTAATCCCGCTCACAATTCTTCCCCTCTTGTCAAACACGTATCTCGGACTTCTTGCCCCTTCCTGGGACAGTTCTAGAATGTCTTCGGCTGTGCAGTCTCAGCTGCCTCAACATCCCAAATGGACTCAAAGCATTACTGTTCGTGGTCATTTTGACTTTAGGGAAGAACCAGAAGCTGCACAGCACCAGATGTTGTGGATAAGGAGGGGGAGGCTGTGCCATAATGTTTTTATGAGCCAGCCTTGCCGTTGGATGGTCCTGGGCAGCAATATTTACCATACTTTTTAATCACAACTTATAAAGATGTGAAAGAGGACTTTTTAAACAGCTTCACAAAGTGGTAAGAATGATAGGCTAAGTGCGTGTGAAGCAAAGGGTGTATTTTGAGGAGATGAATGGCAGTATGTCTTTTGCTGTAATTATTTTTTCAAATTTTAACATTCACTGTATTTTTGCATCAGACCTTGTGTAAAACTCTATGCCGGGTGCTATAAATGAAGCAGAGCTCTTATGCCTGGACTTCTGAAAAGCAAAAGAGCCTACAAAAACAATCTAGAGCTCACATTCCCAAATTCAGGAATAGGGAGAGATAAGAAGGAAATAAAACTTTATGAGATTCCAGAAAGCTCAATTCTACTTCCTTGGAAGGGAACTTTGGCCCAAAGCACTCCCAATCTGAGTTGAGACCTTATATAAGTTCCTTCTAGTTTCCTACCAGTGAACTGCACTCAACTGAGTATGCATTTTAACCTCTCAGTTTCCATTCTATCTGAGACCTTCAGTGAGTCAGAAAGATACTGAAAGAGGATCGGGATAGGTAGTCAGTGAACAGGAGCACGTTCAGGCACCGACAAACATGGAATCAGGAGTACAAATGCAGTGCTTGTCACAGGTCAGCAAAGGCCCTAGGCATTTCTATCAAGAAAATACAGTTTATTAATACATTAAGAAATGAAATATGCATAAATGTATGCACATGTAGGCGATTGTTAGCATAAGAAAATTCATATGATAGACTTTGAGATCTTCTGAGCACTTGACCAAATATATTGCTCTGCTCGCAGCTACCCTTAAAAGGTCCTAAGGACCAAGGAAAGGGGACATAAAAATTAAGATGTGTTATGTATCAACTCACCATGGTGAACATAATCATTATACACAACAAGCATGCACTAATAAATATAAAAATTCTTTTTAAAAAAATCTCCTAAAGACTGAGCTGAGTACAAATGTAAGAGAACTTAGAGCCCAGCTATTTTTTCAGGGTTGCTTTCTTTTGTGATCCCTCTGCAAAAGCTCGGTGGTAGAGCATTTGCACAGAATGTCCATGTAAAGCATTTGGGAAGCACAGAGGATTGTCTCCAGGCAGTTCATTAATTTTTCACAGACTTCCAAGTGACTGTCAATTTCACTTCATTTCCATTGTGGTTTTTAAAGACCATCAACGACTGGTATGGAAGCAGTGTGGTCTGGCATAACCATCTTATACGAAAAACATGGAAATAAGGAATGATTTCATAGTCACAGAATTTCAGGTCGCTGAAAGAGGACAAATGGAACCTTCTGCAAAATTCTAGATGCAGCCATTACAGTTGTTCTTAAAATATCTTGATGAATTTCTTCTGAGAGCATTTTTTTTTAGCCATGAAATTCTTCCTAAACATGAGTCTGCACCTCTCCTGTTGAAAATTGATTCCACCCTTCGCTTCAGTAGAGGTAGCACACTTGCACAACATGCCCAGCTTCCCTCTGACACACCGACAGGTACCATCTGCACACTTCTTCATACCTCTAGCTACAGACTCAGTGCCTAAACTAAAGCTTTCTTCAGAAGTTCTCACGATCTAAACCTGCACTCTTTTTTCTCACTGCTACTGAGATCACTGCAGACAGCCAGCAGAGACACCTGTGTACTGGACCCACAGAGCTTGAACTTCATCTTAACAATACACACTCTCCCAGTAGTGCTCAGGATGCTAAATTGACAAAGGACAGATGGTAAAAATAGCACCTTTGGTGCTACTGTGGGCCAACAAGAAGATGAAGTCCCCACTGTCCTAGTTCTGTCTGTCCTGGGACCAACACTTCTTCCTGATGTCTAGACGAAGTCAAAAAGAGTCCCTGTTTCTAATGCATTTGCTACTGCTGAGACGGGTCCGCCTGTCCGGTTACAATATCCCATTTAGAACAAAAAGTGAGTTCGTCCCTTAGTGATAGGGCAAAACGTTTGCCCTAAATTAAGTTTTCTGTTTCCAGGGTTCGTTTTTAAGTGTTCAGCCCCCACAAGTGTCCCTTTCTGTCTTGACTACCTGGCCACTTTTTCTCACATGCAAATGACTCTTCTTGCCTGTTTCTAGCCATTTACCAACCCTGGAACGTACTGAAGATGAATTGGTCTTTCCCTGGAGCTCAGGACTCAGAGCAGTTACCAGCAGAAGACATCCCTAGCTAGTGAGATGCTGCACTCTGAGCCCCCAGAGTCTCTGGCCAACCAGCTCTTTGCTCACCTCCATCAGAGTCACCTATCCACCTGTTTATTTCCAAAGAACTCAACCCAGGTACATGGTTTTGCCACACCGAAAGAGGGAAATTAGGGATTTTTAAATCGCAGTCATTAAAAGTGCAGACAAGGTAGGAAATTCACAGAGAGCACTCAAGGAGCTCAGCTGGGCCCCACAACAAAACCCTACCTAGAGGTAGTGAGGTAACCACAGGTAGGCAAGCTTCCTTCGAGTCAGCTACCTCCAGGAGGCTGTTCTATTTTCATCTGTCTGGTTCAAAGAAGGCTTCTCTTTTCATGCAGGTGTTTGGATTTCAGATTCAAAAGAAGGTTTAAAAATAAGGACTTACCTCATTTGCCTAAAGATTCTGGGTGGGAAATCCAATAACCCTGGCTAATGGAGAGGAGGCCACCGGCAGCTGTCACGCCAGCTCCTACCAGGATAGGGAACCGCAGGTGTTATCACGTCTGAGCCTTCATCAGAGTGAAGATAAATGCACATGACAATAATTTAAAATCATTTTGTAGGATATTAAGCAATAAGCCACCAACCGGGAATTCCCTAAGTCACTTCCCCCTCTTGTGATTGGCTGCCCAGCCCTTTAAAAAAATAAAATAAAGGATTACAAACATTGGCTCATTTGCATTTGGCCAACTCACACGTTAGTGTTCAAACAAAACAGGTCTAACCAGGTTATACCTGTGTCTCAAGTACAGAGAGACAACTTGTTAATAGATGAGGAATTGATTCGGTGGTGACTGTTCTTTTCAGCTTAAAGGCAGTTTCGGGTGAAAAGCATTGCGCTCCTCAAAGACACCCCCCCCCCCAGGAAGACAGCATATAAAAGCAGAGTGAACAGAAGCCCAAATCTGACAGAGATGGTGGTAGAGAGGGATGGGAGGCGCACTCTTGAACATCTGTCTTATTTTCCAATCTGTTTTTAGTCCGCTCCACTGTTGCATCAAGATCTTTGCCCGGGCTGTGCAGGTATTATGTTCTGAAGGAGCTACCAGCCAATTCTCTTTCCAGACACCATGACTGCCTTCTTCACAGTGACCCTTGGCAATGTCAAGGGACTTTGCAAAGCTACCTTCCCCTGGCTCTAGATAAGAGCCTTGGAGAAAATTTTGAAAAGGAAAGGCCCCTAGAGGGAAAGTCCACTGTGTATGAGCGATCCAGGTCCAGCAGTCAGTTCTCAGCAATGCAAGGGCTGATTTGCTGGACTATCCAGTTTTTCATTTCCTCTTGACACTTACTTGATCTTTCCCTGTTTACCAACACTTCCTAGAAGAGCACCAGAGAAAAATAATCAAGATCCTGAAATTGGGAATAAAACAGTTTGGGCAAGAAGACAGATCAAGAGGGTCAGCAAGTTTCCAATACCCACGCACCCTCCCAGGCCTAGGGCATGCTGGGAGTTGCCTGTTCCTGCTTCACTAAGTTACAAATGTCCCTGTACCTGCACAGGTGAGTGACCGCCCTGGTTAGGAAAAATACCATCTGACCATTAACTTTCTCTCTTGGGTCTTCCCTGACACTGGCCCAGCATGAGTGAAGTGTCCAAAAAGTTTTCGTGCATTTATAAGACTATGGCCGGGTGTGGTGGCGCACGCCTATAATCCCAGCACTCAGGAGGCTGAGGCAGGAGGATCAGCGTGAGTTCGAGACCAGCCTGGGCTACAAAAGTCAGCTCAAGGCCAGCCTGAACTGCATAGTGAGACCCTGTCTCAAAAAAAAGAAAAAAAAAAAAAAAAGACTATGTCCCTTTGTAAGAGAGGGAAGGGGAACACCGTTTTGGCAAAGAGATAAAGATTTCCTGATCAAAAGCAAGAAATTCTTTATGTAAAAATGTAAGGCCTACATGAAAGCCAAGGTTCCTGATTAAAAACAGAAAGCTATCGGTTACTGTGTTATAAGGTAAGATGGGAGCGAGCGGTGATGTGGTTTCTTCCCTGTTTACTGTGAACATGAATGCAGAGATTTTGAAAGTGAAAGCAGGCAGCAGTGGACTTGTGAAGATCTTGGAACTCAACCTGGTCTTCTAGGAGGTCTTGAAGCTTAATGTAGTGCAGTTTAAGGCAGCTCTAGGAAGCCCCTCTGCCCCTGTAATCTACCCCACACAGGCTCACTCTTCCGACTTTCTCAATCTGGTATACAGCCAAGGACCCGCTTAATATGTAAATGTATGCCCTGGGTCTGATAAAAAACAGTAAATGTCATTATTGCCCATTATCACATTAGCCCCAATTAGTTTATCAGTCTTAGATCTGAGAGCAGGGCCCGAGGGAACAGCCTGCTGAGACTTTGCTTGAGAGATGGATGAGTCAGGAGTACCTTGAAGTAGCTAAGCTCCACCCACGACAGGGGATTCACTTGGGCTGTGTGAGTGGGGTGGGGGAGGGGTTAGCATCAATAGTGCTGTGGTACTTGAGGGCAGCAGACCCAGCCTCATTTTTACCTTTGCCTGAAATTAACCTGAAACAGCAAGATAGGGTAGGAGATAGGTGCTGTGTGGTCCTGAGGTGATGAACTTCAAATGCATCTCCTCTAGTGATGTGGCGAACTAGCCCAGGCCCAGACACCTTTAATTAGAGGCCCTTTAATTTCTAGCTAAAGTGTTCTGGTGACTTGCCCATTGCTTTATCCATTCTCGACAAGAGGACTGAACCATTAAAAGGACT
>PVJA010031446.1:0-24911 GCA_004027025.1 Myocastor coypus
ATCACACAAATGTCACTAAACATTGGTTTCTCTAAAATTCCTGGGTAATTGATGATAGACTTGTCCAGAGGAGAGGTCTCTGAATGACGTCTCTGAAAAATCTTGCATCATCTACTTCTTTCAAAATACACGTCTTGGGCTTCTCAAGGTCACGTGAGCACTGGCTTGGTAGCAATCATCCTACTGTAATCCTGGATCCTACTAGATCCTTTTTTACAGTTGGTTTCCTATTAGAGTCATGTGGTTCTACCCCATGCCTTGTGGAAAGAGGTTAAAAACACAAAACCACAAACCTTGAAAAGCTTACAAAACATGGCAGTGGCAAGGAAAACTACTACCTCAGACCCCAGAAAGATGGACCCTAAGGTGAGGACCAAATAGTCTGACATTCTATAGGAGCTGGAGAAATGGGGAGATCCAAGGAGCCATGGAGTGTCCAGGAAAAACCACGGGAGAGTGGACTTCAAGCGCACACTCCTGAGCATGCAGCGGTGGTAGGAGGCCGCCTGCCTAAATTTGCATCCATCAATTCAGTACTGTGCCTCTGGGGGAGAGAGACCATTTGCTCCTTATCATTATCCTTAATAATTCTAACTCAGGTGGTTATGGAAAACCAACCTAATGCTCATTTCAGAAGGATGCAGAAAAGGGGAAGAAAAACACATCACAAAACAAATTCATCTTCTTCACACAGAGACAAAGGACCGGGGCTTGGTCCAGAGTTACAATGACTGGTCCTTTCAAGGCTGAGCTAGTTTTTCAAGACATTCAAGTCAAGTAGTGATAAAAATCCCACTATTCACTGTTATATTAATGGCTTCTCCACTATATGCAGATAGGTAAAAGCATCATATCTTTATTTGCATTTCTTTTTCTATTGCCTCCAGCTCTCTGAATTTCTCCCTTATCTGCCAAGAAATGTCTACTTTTAAGGTATTCTTTCATTTCCTCATGCCATTGGCTGTCAAACGACTTAATAACTTGCCCATCATGGGAGTCAAATATAGTTTATTAAAAATGCATGTCTCACTCCATAAGATGCCCTTTGGCAATCTTCAGACCTTGACGGCTCAGTCTCAAATCTTGGGCACACAGAATGGCCCTGCTGGCCAGCTGTGCTGCCTCACTTCATGTCACACTTGCTGCCCAGATTGTGCTGGAGTGAGGCTGAAAACAGAGGTGGGAGTTGTCCAAGGAGCAGTGGAATCAAGCCATGTGTCTAATAAGGAAATGGGACCTCGGCCTGAGCACCGCAGGTTCCCAAGGACTTCCAAGTCACCCAGCCAGGACCTAGATAAGGAGTACAGCAATGGAGATGAACCTGGTACCCTGGGGAAGTGGGGGGGGAGAGAGAGAGAAAGAGAGAGAGAGAGAGAGAGACCTCTTCGAGGAAATGGCCTGGAGGCAGGAGTGGGCTGTGTCGAGTCACTGCACTGAATTGATGGATCATGCCAGGGGTGGTTCACGTAGCAAGCCTACATCGCTATTTACAGGGGTTAATGAGGCATCTACAGTCACAAATTCACAGAGACTGAATGTTCCTGTGGCTGAGGAGGAAGCAGGAAGCCTAAACTGAAAAAAAGAGAAAGAAAACCAAGGGGAGACTGGAAGTCAGTCGCCTTTTCTATCATATGCCACTAAGAAAAATAGCACCCAAACCAGTCTACTGGGATTAGTCGTCCCTCTTCCAAAATCATCTGGGAATAGCCCCATAGTCACCGTAGGTGTTGCACCCAGCCACCCTTAGGTGCCTTGGCTGGATCACTATGGCTTCTGCTTCGTCTCTCATTCTTTATTTTCCATTGCATGGTGAACATGAGAAAGAGGCCTATGTGCCTGCCCTCCGCACTGCCGCTAATACACTTGCACATTTTACTCAGTTCTCACTTAATTTCCCTGCCGGATGCCAGTCAATCCCCAAATCTACTGCAAGAATGCCTCTTTCCCATTGCTTATGGGCAGACTCCTGTTCCTGATTTTCCACTTGCTCATGGGACAATCAACTTTATTGCATTTGATTCACTCAGAAACAAAACCTTCAGGATGGTTGGATAGTTCTGGTGTCTGTCTGTCCCTTTGTTGCAAAAGAGGATGTAGGCAGCACATCTTGTTAACAGAGACTCTATGCTGCAGAAAGACCAAGAGAAGAGTCCAAAGTGCCCACACCAGGATATTTTACCTTTTTTACAAGAAGAGGGGCTGAGCCAAGCACAGAGGTGCACCCATGTAACTCCAGGACTTTGGTAGGCTGAGGAAAGAGGATCAACAGTTGGAGTCCAGCCTGAGCAACTTAATGAAACCTTGTCTACAAATAAAAATAAAGAGGACCGGGGATAAGGAGTGTGAAGGCCTGGGCTCAATTCTCAGTGCTGCGGGTGTAGAAGGGAGCTTGGTTTCCCTATGAGAAAGAGAAAACATGGTTGTAAGAGTAAATGAGGCAGTAAGGTCTGCACAGCGTAAGATATGGCAGAGAGGAACAAACAGAAAGAAAGCAGGGCCAGAGTTAGGTTGTAAAGCAGGACAAAGAGAAAGAATTATTGAGGAGAAGGAGATGAACATGGCAGGAATAGAAAAAGGTAAAGGATCAGACTGGAGGATGAAAACAGATGAAACAGAAGGAAGAGAAGGTGCATGTGCCCCTAAAAAGACACAAAGAGAGTGGCTCAGACGAAGGAGGACAGAGGAGGGTGATTAGGCAGGTCTTCTCAGGGAGATGGGCTGTCCTCTACTGAGACCACCAGCAGGGCAATCGTCCCAAGCCAGGCAGGTAGGAAAGCAAAACAGCAAGTGCTTTTGCCTTGAAATTCCCCACTTGGGGAAGGGAGGGGTTAGCCAGGTTCTGGCACGGCACAAACATCTGTCAAATCTGGGGAGGCAAAGAAGTGAAGACAGAATGAAAGGCAAGAAGAAAATGAAAAACAGGCAAGGGCCCAGAAGGGCACACGCGCATGCGCGCACACACAGACAGACACAGAGAGACGGGGACAGAGACAGAGAGACACAGAGAGACAGAGGGATAGACAGAGAGACAGAGACAGAGTCACTGAGAGACAGAAAGAGACAGAGACAGAGAGGCAGAGACAGAGGCATAGGCACAGACACGAGAGACAGAGACAGAGAGACAGAGATAGAGACAAAGAGAAGCAGAAAAAGAATATGGAGAGATAGCAGAGAGTATGATAAGGAAAGGAAGCAGGACAAGAATGATTAGAACATCGTGAAGAAGTTGAGAGAGCCATCATGAAACTGAGGACTGAGGACGCTGAGGAAAAAAAAGAGGTCAAGGGAGAGAAAGGAGAGAGAGAGAGGCTTAAGACCCACCGCACGGAGTCGGCGCAGCCTGAAATGGAACAGGCCCGCATTCTGAGCCTTTGCCAAAGTCTGAACTTGCTATTCTACTACCAATTCTTCATCTGTCACTTAAGACAAGCTGCAAGGGACAAGCTTGGGTTGGTTGATTATAGAATACTCTGCTCGGATTCACACCAAGGGTAACTTCTCCGGACTTGTAAATGAGGAAAATGCCAGCAGCGAAAGTAAAAGATGGGAGGGGGTGGGTGGGAAGGATGCACACTGTGCCACTAAGGATGACACACAGTCTCTCCTGTGCAGGGCGACATTTCCCTACACAGCACCGTCCATCGTGGGTCAGGAGCTCAGGACCACGTTAGGGTATCCGTCGTCCTAGTGCTCGGGGACAGCCTGGCTGCCTGCCAACACCTCCGTTTACGTCCCTAGATCTGTCAAACGAATGCCCAGTCAGAGATCAGCCTTTGCCATGGTCTCAGGCAGGTGACCTCTTCCCGCGCACCGATTAACCCCAGACTCCCCGAGAGAAGCTGGAGCTGTGTATGTGTGTAGCGGGAGGGAAGGGGGAACCAGGACGCCAGGGTCCCTGATCAATGGCTCCCATAGGAAGCCCCGCCGCTGCCCGCAGCTCTTCAGTCTGCTACTCCCGCGGTAGGGCTCCCTGGAGTGGTGACACGTAGAAAGAAGGACAGAGTGAGGAGAAGGAGGTGCGCACGCTCCGCCGCACCCCACCCCAGAATGCGACGTGACGTGAGACATCGGGAGATGGCAGCGAAAGTTCAAGGGAAAAACACGCAGTTACTTATGGCTCGGGCATGTGTTGTCAGATCAGGAACAGAGACGTAATCGAAGGCCGATCCGGCAGCCTGTACCAGAGCAGACGGGGAGGCGTGAGCAGCGCTCAGTCCTGCTCGCCTTGCGATTTATCATTCCTCATCTCCAGATCCCATCTCCAAAGCAGACATTTGTCCTAGCCATGCTGCCAGGAGCCCAGGGTGGGTGGACAGGGAGAAGAAAGTGTCCTTCTACTGGATGAGTGGGTTTTTTGTTTTTTTTTTTTTGTTTTTCCCTGCATTATGTGGCTTGGAACCTTCAGCGTGAGAAGTTTATAGCAAAATCCAAAAGAGTAACAATGAAAAAGAGAACAAAAGAAAAATTTTAGTCCACTTAAACTATAGGCTAAAATGGGACTGGTCTGAAGTCCGGGAATGAAAGACATCAATGGTTTTGTTTGGTTTTTTTGTTTTGTTTTGTTTTTTTGCCTGACCTATCGAGTGACCTTGGGCATGTCGCTTTCCTACAGCCAGATGCTTGAAGTTTTACAACTGTGCATTCTCAGGTTTACACAAAGGCAGCTTCTCAACCCAAGTACAAGGGACAGAATTCAAAATCTAGAGTACCAGCCTCGTGACCTAAAGCTACATAACACTCACCCTCCTTGAGCTCTCAGTAGTTATAAAAATGATGGAGGAATTTACCAAGGTTCTTTTCCCCTAAAAAATCCCATAATCCCATGAGTTGAAAACCCTCAAATTATCAAAAAGTGGTGGTGTGGGTCAGTCGGAGACGCACAGCTGCGGTCCCAGACCTGGGCAAGGCACCTGGTGTACCTTGGCTTTGTGAATGAAGCCACCCTTCGATGGCATCTTCTGCCACTGTCCTGTCACTGAGTGCGTTCTCAAAGCACAGGGGCGCAGGCGGATGCTCTTCTCACCCTACCTTACTGTGGTAGCAGCTCAGCTACCTCATAGGACCCCAATATTAGTATACCCTGGACTCCAAGTTTCCTTTGTAGGAAATGGGCTGAGACAGAAGCAAAAAGGTAATGGCCCTGGAGGAGCAGGCCCCCCAGATGAGGCTTGGAGGTCTTTGTAGCAACACCCGTGCTTGTACAGATTGGATTGTCCTGGGAGATATTCTAAAGAAGGTCCTTGAATCCCAAGGGATACCTTATTTTTCTCATTTGAGATTAATCTCTTCACCTAGAATATGCATCGATAAGTGCTATATGTTTTATTAAAAAGCAAAATTAAATTTCCCAGTCTGCCATTTACATTTTGTTAGGGTGATTCCGAGGCAGTGCCTGGTGAAGCTCACAGCCAAGGTCAAAGGACTCGGTCACCCCCAGAGAGCAGGACAAGTAGACTTTCTCCTGGGTCTGACTGCCAGCGCACTCCTCCAGAGCCTCAGGCCCCAGGAAGGCTGGCCACACCATGAAAATGGCAGCGGCACTGCAGGCAGACAGATGTATCGATTGACTAGATACAGGTGTGTGTTGCTTATGCCCATATGCGGGTGGAAGCGTTGGATTGCGGCTCCCATGTCCAGGGGCCATCAGCTGTGGGCCCTCACCTGTGTGCTTTGCACTCCCCTCTGTCACGCAGGCAATCAGAAGCGACTGGAGGCTGCCAAGCAGTCCTTGCTAATTAGCATTCCAGAGCTGACCAAGCAGACCACACTCTTCCCCAGGCTTTATTCCTTCCCTGGGGTCCCCTACTGGGAACAGAGAGGGCCTTAGGATTGGCTGATCCTAAATAAGGTCTGGCTGGGAATTCCCTGGGGTTTCTTTCATCTTGAGACCAGAGTTCACCCTACAGCCCAACCAGAGCGCCTGAGCAAGAGGGGAAAGGAGCTGGATCCCCGCCCCCAGGGCTGCTCAGCAGAAGCCTCTAAGGGTACAGGGGCCTCATCTGGCAAGATGATGAGGTGGCACCTTTCTTGCTCTCTTGACAGGCTCTCTGTGCTACCGCCCGAATCCCTGCAGTTGATTCTGTCTGTGCTGGCACCTGTTTGCAGCTTGTACCGACTAATGTCTGTCAGTGGACTAATTATCATCAACGATAAGAAATTAAGAAATTATGAACATGTAGACACTTCTGTTCTCATCCTAATAGTTTGTGTATTTAATGGTTTGTTTATTATTTAATGGTTTGTTTATTTTATTGATGGCATCTGTCCTCATTTGAACATTACAAATCACAGATCAGAATATGTTTTCCCTTATTTGAGACTTCCCCATCTTGACTGCCTTGGGCTTTCTTAGTGCCCCTTAAAGAAGGTAGCAGCCATTGTTTAAATGGATAGCTAGTAGGTAAATAGCTAGCTAGCCAGCTAGATGGATGGGTGGATGGATGGATGGATAGATAGATAGATAGATAGAAGGAAAGGTAGATGGATGGATGGATGGACAGGTAAGTGCATAGACAAATAACTTAGGGTTACACAGAAATCATCAGATATCTGGAGTAACCAGTCATGCTTATTGGAAATCAAGCTTATTGAAGGTAATAATGATGCATAGTCAGGAAAAGAAAAAGTTTAAATGGGATACATTAGCTGTAAATACTGGAATTATAGTTTTTAAATTTTTAAAACATTATGCAATCAAAGGCACATACAGAAATATATGAAAAATAAATATATAGCTTGTCCAATCATGTAAAAAGAATTCATATAACCACTCCCAATGCAGGGCATAGAACCTTCCCACCTCCCTACCCTGACCTCAGCCCTTTGCCTCTTGGCTACCACATGACACTGCCCGCCTCAGAGGGAACCTTCTGCTTCTATCATAATAGTTTTTGCACTTTGTTTATAGTTGATCATCCAAAAATACAAATCCAATCGTACAGTTTACTTGAGCCTAGTTTTGAATTTTATGTAAGTGAAGAAGTATTGTATAGTAGCTTGCTTTTCTCAGCATTGTGGATTTTTGAGATTCAGTCATGCCACTTGTCATAATAGGCTGGCTGCTCCGGTTGGCATATAATATTTCCCTTGTATGAATGCATCATGGTTTATTAACCCGACCTGATGCTAGCGAGTGGTAGCCAGTCCAAAGTTTCCAGTCTGAGGCCCTTACACTCAGGATGCTGTTGTCATGCCAACTGCGTCCTTCTCAGACTGTGGGACCTCTTCCCAAGAGGGGACTATCTCGGGTGTAAAGACTGTATATATTAAATGACACTGAACACTTTTTTTTAAGCTGGTTGTGCAATTCACTATGCTACTTTCGGTGACAAAATTTAACTTTTCACCTTATCTTTTTAAACCCCACCTGCTATTGTTAGACTATTTCTTGCCAACTTGAGGAGTACACAGCAATATCGTGAAATGGTTTTAATTTACATGAGCTAATATTAATGAGGTTAGCACCTCTTCCCATGTTTATTGGCCATGTAAGAAACCTTTTGTCCACTTTTTCTTCATATTTTGCTGTTCACATTGCTTGGAGGAATTGCGGATCTATTATGAACTGAAGTCCTTTATCAGATTATGACAATCAAATATCTTACCCTAGAATACAGTTTCCATTCTACATTTTAATGGAATCTTTGAGTGAACAGAGTCACAGTTTTAATGTTCTTATATGTATCAATCTTTTAATTTATAATTCTTTTTATACTCTTTTTAAGCAATTTTTCCTTATGCACCTCAAATTTCAAATTTCTATCCACATATATGTATACTTTATATGTATAAAGTAAACTCTCTAGATAGGGCCCAATGTATCCATTGCAAAAAGGCATCTTTAGACAGGTAGTATTTTGTAATATTTCAGAATGGAAAACAAAAATTGGACTATCCTCATAGGAGGTTCCAGAAGAGAGTAGTAAAGGTCCTCTAAGGGAGACCTCTGTGGTCTAGTCAAACTCCAAGAATCTAAGACTAATTAGTAATAACACTACCCCAGTGATTACTGAATTATGGCCACCAGGAGGCTTTACATCAGTCACGATACACTCAAATTACGTGGTTGTGGAAGCAAACACGCAGGCAAACCCCCACCCCTCCTGTGTCTTGTTCTGTGACACCCCGTGTTGCCCAACCACAGAGCCTCTTTTGCCTCTGCCACCTGTGCCTAACCAGTTGACACCACCAGCTATAACCATGGGGAGTGGTAAGAAAAGGGTCTGTTGCAGTTTGACTCCACATGTCCTAGCTCTTTGGAGAGCAGAGCCAGAGATAAGAAGCAGCAGAGGCTTCACCTGAAAGTGCCTGGTACAGAGCCCTGTGCAGAGATATCAGCCTGGGGATGGGGGCTGCACAGAGGCCTAACCCTGAGCTGCCCAGGCTCTGGAGGACACAGCCCAGTGGCGGGCAGTGTGGCCTCTGTTGATGCTTGGACAGCAGAGGAGATCTGATCCTAATCCCCAGACACAGACCTTCCCCGGGTCTGTTTGTCTTCCCCTAATCCTCTAATATTTAAAAGCAATTTCAATCTTGTTTGAAGAGACCTTCCAACAGCTTGAGTCTGGGGCCTCTGGAGGGAGGGACAGAGAAAGGGAGAGATAGACAGAGAGAGGGAGGGGGAGAGAGAGAGGGATAGAGAGAGAGAGGCAGGCAGACAGAGACAGAGAGAGACAGAGAGAGAGGCAGAAGCACAGGCAGAGATGGAGAGAGAAACAGAGACTGATCCCAGGAGAAGCAGCATAAGAGAGAGCCCTGGGGAGGAGGATTGGGAAAACAGTGGGCTGCCAGGGCTGGCCAAATTCTAGTTTCCTGAAACTTCCTCCTACAGATGCCATCCTTATAATTCCTGAGAGAGTAAGGATGAGGAGAGAAGAAAAGGAGAGACTCCAACTGAGGTCTGGCACTTGAACGAAAGAATGCATTCATTCATGCACCAGCCAATACACTTTACTGCCAGACTGAAGCTACTCTGAGCTTGAACCGATAATGACAGAATATTAATAACTATAAAAGAGAAGTGTATGGTATGGTAGTATCTCCTGTGTGTTACCCAAGTGAGACCAAGTCAGGCACATGTACAGGAACAGAGAGACTTGTCCACTCATTTGTGGGCTATCATATCTTCATATGTCTCACATTTTTTGTACTTGTTGAAAACTACCCAAATTCTGAATAGTTTCTGTTTCTTTGACCCTGGTGTCCTTCAACTCTGGAGGCCATGGGCTCCTGCTCCATCAGCTTCGACTGGACAAAGTAATGGACTCTGTGACCACATGTGACATGTCTCCAGGAAATGGCCCCTGGATAGAATAATGCAGTGGCCCTTATGGGCCATGTGACATGCCAGCTTCAGGGCAGCCCCCTGTGGGCCGGTGTGCTGTGTGACAGCATAAGGTAACTGCACGGAGCCAACTGCTAGCAGGTGGTATGTGACTTCACAACTGGAGTGTACAGGCTCTGAGGCTGAGGAGTAGGCCACCACGGGCTCTGTCACCACCACTGCCTGCAGCTCGCATGCAGAACTTCCTCTTGCCTTTCGTGAGTCCAGGCTGAAGCACTGGCGTTCCTGGGTGCCAGCCAATGGGAAGAGATGAAGAGAACCTCAAGGTTCCCTCCAAGTCTTGCAGCCCTGAATACACCTCGTTACTTCAGACTGCTCATGACAGGAGGTCAAGAGACAGAAAATAAATCGTGATTACTGGAGGAAGCCAGGGTGGTTACAGAGTAGGACCAGCGAGGATTAGGTAGGTAATGAGGGAGAAAGAATGGGGGTTCCAATGCTTCCATGAATCATGATGAATGTGAAGGGGCAGAAACTATGGCCTGAGAAGCTAGGAGCTTATGCCTCTTGTACATGGAGACCAGGGTCACCCTGAGAAAGCAAACAACCTTCATCAGCTGAAGCTGTAGCATCAGAGCTACACCATGACATGGCTGAAGGGGATCATGGGTACCAGTCACAGCCTTAGCCTTGGCCACAGCAGTGGCAACTACTGTGGCATCCGCTAGCTACATCTTGTCTTTGCTGGAGGCTGTGGATGTCCAGTATCTTGCAAATCTGGATGTGACAGGATGGGCTTGCAGCAGGACCCAAGAGAATGTGAGGAGTGCAAAGCGTGGTCTGTGAGCCCCCTCTCTGTGTCTCCTCCCCTTATCCCTACTGACTGAATTCAACTACAAGGCAATTTGTGAAAGCCAAGGAGTTGTGGCAAGAGCTCAAAGGCTGCAGACACCCCCTGGATCTTTTACATTCTGCCCAGGGTCCTTATCCCTACAGGTGGAAAACGGACCCACGACTCACACCCAGGAGCAGCCCGAAGTATAAAGTAGCTAAATGCTTCTGGAGAAAAGTCTCAACCACCGACCACAGGCAAGGGATAGGTAAATCTTCTCTCTAGGTGACTTTCTGGGCAGACCTGAGACATCCAGTGAGCTCCTCAGACAGTCCTGCGTGGAAATAGCTTGGTCATTTTCAGCTGTGGCCTCCACCACACACTTTCTTTTGGGTTTCTCGGTTCCTTGAACCTGCTTTTTGGAATTACCTCCTGGAGGAGCTGCCAGTGCATGTGGATTTCCTCCAGGTTCTGCCTTCAATGGAGACCCAAGCTGACACGTCACTGTGAACCACAAGCTGTGAACGACAGGCCCTACCAGCCTGGACCTTCCCACAATCAACCCTGCAGCAGCTGCAGTCAGTTTAGGGTTTAGATTTGGTCTGCTAGGCGTTGGAAACTATAGATGTTAGGGTTTAGATCTAAGATGTTTCCCCAAAGGTGCATAGGTTAAGAGATGGGGTTTGATTCAAGATGACTAAATTACGGAGGCAGTAATGTCATCATTGGATGCATCTACTGATGGTGTCTTAGCTACATGTGTGTGAGGAGGTGGGGCCTTCCTGGACAAGGTGGGCCATGGGGGTGAGTCAGGTGTTTCCTGTTTCCTGTTTTTCCCTCTTACTCTGGTCTTCAAGTTATTGGCTTCCTGCTCGCCATGTGCTGAGCAGATTTCCTGTGCCAAACCCTTCCATGGTGTGTTTCTGCCTGGGGGCCATGGGCTGAAACCTCTGAAACTGAGAGCTAAACTAAGCCTTTTCCCCTCTATGTTGAGCGTGTCGGGTGTTTGGTCCCAGTACCAGAAAAGCTGACTAAGGCAGTGGGCTTTTTCCTGTTCATCTGTCTCCCCTTCCCCATGGTGACCAGGAACCTGATATCCTTTTCCTCAGTTCCTGGTCCAAGGTAGTGTTAAAAACAGAATGATGTGGAGGAAAGGGCTTTGTGGTGGTGTAGGAATGGAATTGACTCATTTCTCTCATGCAGTGTGACCAGGGATAGCTAAAGAGCAAAGCTCTAAGCTAGAGAGCAACAATTGTAACCTCTGATTTCCTGACTCCAGGTATTTCTGTTCTGCAGTAGCACTATTACATCCTTGGTTTCAACCGCCTTTTCTAAAATTTCCGCATCCACATTTCTTACCCCAACTCCTCTTATCACTTCTACATGTATTCTCTTCCTCTTTCTTTTCCTTCTTCACTCCCACTTTTACGGATCATGTCTAGAGGTCTACCCAGAAGCTTCATGCAGTAGTGTAGCTGGGGCTTCTTCAGTAGTGTTCAATGCTAGGATTAAGGGTGTTAGGTTTAAGAGTGGGTGACTGCTACATCAGTCCACTGGTTGATTTGGCACTGCCCTAACCCCAGTAGCCTGGATACAATATAAGGGACAGAAAGAAGCCTGTCTCTTGCCCTGGGATTCCTTGCTTTGCTTCCTTATTCCCACCATAAAATGCTTCTCCCTTTCCACCCTGCCTTGGAGAGCTAGCCAACTGCAGATAGAAGCCCCTAAAAACCATGAGCTAAATAAACCTTTTCCTCCTTTAATTTTGGACATCTGATATTTTTGTCTCAGCAACTACAGAAAAGTAACTATGACAAGCACTTAGGAAACACCTGATAGGTACCAGGAACTGTGCTGTGAAGCCATAAAGTTATGGTCCCATCTCCTTTTTTAAACATCGGAGAAGTGCAGCAACTTTGCTAGGGATGCAGGTAGCAAAATGAGATAAAAGGTATTGTGCTTAAGTACTCTTCATCTACCTATCCTTTATCACCAGCTACCTGTCATTTATTACCAATTTCTAATTCATTGATAACTCTAATTCAGTGTAGAGTCCCACAGCCCCCTCCCCAATTCCCATTCAAAATCTTGCTCCTTTACTCAGGACCTGAGCAAATGGTGCATTTATTCATTCAACCATGTGAACCAGAATGACTGGGAATGACTCTAGGCTCCTCACTCCTACCTTATTCAACACTCTATCTTGCAGATCCTTCAGCTTTTAAAAAATGTTTTTAATTATATTTGGTGCAGGGTCCACAGGATCTCAGTACACAAATTGGATTTATAGTGATCCTTCCTGTTTTCAACCTCCCAAGTGCTGAGGTTACAGGCCCATGCCACCATATCCTCTCAGCACGCTCCAAGGGTGGGGCCGGCATGGCAGCCTGGGGATCAAACCCCTGGCCCCTATGTCTGCCTCAGCAGGTGCTTTAATCCTCTGAGCTATCTGGCCGGCCCTCAGATCTTTCCTCTTTAATCTAGCTGCCCTTCTTTGCCACTGTGTTGGGTTGATCTTCCTTCATTTTCTGACAGCATTCCTCAACAGCTTCAGCACAACTTTCCTGCTCCCAGTCTGCCCCTCCCAAGAGCCCCCGGATGCATCTCTTTGAAACACAAACCGGTGCTTATTATGCCACAGCACTTACCTTCCTGAAATTGCTCCCAACAGCACACAAGACAAACATCAACATCACTCTGAGGCCTGGGAAAGCAGAGCTCTTGCAAAGCCCCTGCGGGGTCCTGTGCATGCATTTCGCCTGTCTTAAATCTTAAGTCCCCTTCCAGCTGGGGTCAGTCGTGAGGCACCCTGACTCTAAACTGATCTGAACAGGAAGCTATGTGGGTCTTGCTTCCTGTTTTGTCCTGTGAGGATCTCCCTATCTGTCTCAATTACTTTTCTTTCATTGCTGGGACAAAATATCTGACACCCAGAATTAAGGAAGGAGAGTATTACTTAAGTCACAATTAGCGAAGGTTTCAGTCCACACTTGGCTGGCCCCAATGATGGCACACAGCAGGGGGCAGCGGTTCATGGCAGCAGCAAACAGCAAAGAGCAAGCGGAGGGGCAGTGGCTGTGGCAGCTAGCAAGCCTCTCTCCCCTCCCTCTACTGGATGCAGATTACCTATCCCAGGGCAAGTGTAGCACTCATACCCACAATCCCAGCATTGGATCATACGTTAATCACAAACTCTAGAAGCCACCCCAACGACTGTACAAGGCTTTAGGGAGACAACTAGACACAAATCATACAGTGACATTCTCCCCTATGTGGGTTAGACCCACAGAGGAAGCTCAGAACTCCCACCAAGGGGTTTGCCCTGGGTGCCATGACCCAACATTGGCTCTAGTTTGTTTCAGGAATCTTGCCCACTGAGTAGGACCGTGTTTCCTTTGCAAATGGCAGGATACCGGTGTCTGATACTCTTTGTGGTGATCCTGTTTATGGAGACGGGACTTCACACCCGCAAAGTCAGCCCTGACCAACACGCTAGGCCTCATTCTGTCTCTTGCTTCCACACAGAGCTTCTGGAGGAGACTGCCGGTCCCAAAGGTTCATGCTTCAGTGCTTTTCACCCCCTCAGTGGATCTACCCAGCTCACTCTTGCTAACACCCCCTTTGTCTGCTGAGCAAATTCCTTTGGATGTTTCCAAATCCAGCCCATGTCTTCTTTTCCGAGTACGTAACCTCCCATCCCTCCCCCACCCCCAGGGCAGGTTAGATACCCTCCCTGTTCCTCCAGGGACCCAGTGCACATTTTTATCACCTTTCCCATCCCTCCCCCACCCCCAGGGCAGGTTAGATACCCTCCCTGTTCCTCCAGGGACCCAGTGCACATTTTTATCACCTTTTATCACAATGTCTTCCTCATTAGATTGTAAGTACCTTGAGAATAACGATAAAGACATAGTGGAAGAGTACTGTATGCAAATATTTAGTCACGTTTGTTGAATTAATGAAGAAATACCTCATAAGGCTGCTTTGAGGATTCAGTAAGATAACTGAGGTATTCCAGCTGTCAGCAAAGGGCACTCTGTCCTCTGCCTTCAAAGAAAATGGGCCTGAGTTTTCTGTCTTGCATTCTGCAGGGCACCTAAAGTCTCTCCAAGATTCGTAGAAATGTCAGGCAGTGTCAGTCGCCATGACCTCTTCAGTCCCTGCGTTCTTGCGGCTGCTTGATCTCATTCTCCTCCTCCTTCTTCCCAGAGACAGAACTCAGTCCTTTTCAATAGTTTTTCCTTCCAGTTAAACACTTAAGACAATCAATCGGGTGTGAGTCATACGGACAGTGGCATGCGGATTAGTGAACAGTATTGATGTCCCAACAAAGCAACAGCCTAAAAGGGGGTATTAGAATACATATTCTTAAAAAGCCACCCACAGGGGAAGCATCTTACGTCTCTCCCACCTCCTGGGGCTCCAGCTCCCTGTCCTGTCACCTGTACCCTTTCTTCCTCCTCCTCTTCTTCTCTCAAATCATTTCTACTCTCCTGCACATGCAAATTCCTATCCATTTCTCTTTTAAAAGAACTTTTAGATACTTTACTCAAAGCAATATCTACATATTATTTTTCAAAAAAAATCAATAGTGCACACACTGTCCTAATTAAATCAACAGTTTTCTCGTTTACCCCTCTGCATCACTAATTCTGCTCCCCAGAGGAAACCACTTGAAGCAATTTCTGTGTTCAAGGCTTCTGGTGGTTTTCTCTCCAATATATATAATATCCTATATAATATATATATATATATATATATATATATATATATATGTGTGTGTGTGTGTATATTTATATATATATATATATATATATATATATATATTTATATAATCTACTCCTTGATTTATTAACTGCAGATATTATCTATTGATTTACCCACTATAAAATATGCAGATTTGTATTCATATCATTTTAACATTTACCCTTTTTTCTCTCAGATTTTCCTTTTACCATTTTCTAGTTCTATTCACTACACTTGCGATTCCAGAGGGTGCCTGTAAATATGAATGCCTTGTTTCATGGATATCATCCGGTTCTCTCAAGTGAGGCTAAGAGCCCTTTTGTTCTGCCTTCTACTCCCCCATCTGCTTCCCTAGGATGTCTCTCATACCTCTACTTATTATTATCCAGGAGGATAGTATTTATACTGCACTGTACACGCTTAGGCACTTATGCCTTCCTTGCACTGGGAGGCAGGGCTGCAAATGCCTCCAGGAAGCAGACTGAAGTCTATGTGAGTTGATAGGACCCAGAGTCATGACACGGGAGGCTCAAGACCTCAAGACTGTAGGGAACTAAACAACTATATATGTTCTTATATGTCCTGACCACTCAGTAGAGTCCCAAATTTCCTGTTCAAGGAAATTATGGGGCCACAGAGGAAAGGGACCAGTGATGTACAGTGTGCCTAGGAAGAGTCACCTAGAGAGAAAACATTCTCTCAGGCTTTTACAGAGAACAAACTGATCAAGCAATAGCCGTGACTCATCCTGAGAGTGACAAAAATTCTACAAAATACTGTACATGGTTTCAGGGCAAATTCTGAGGAGACCTGACAGACCTTGTCAGATACAAAAGTTACATGTTTTGTGTAACATAGGTCTTGCTTTATCTTGGTCTTAACCATCCAGCAAAAAAGTCTAACCATGAGTTATAAAAAGGAAAGCCATATTAATAAATGGCTGTTGTAAAAGGCTGAAACCAACAGCCTCTGATAATGCCAGATGAGCTCATAATCCACTGCTGTTATGGACTATTGGACTAATTATACAACTACTTTCTCTTTGTGTAGTGAAAAGAAAGATCTGTACTAATGATCTTTAGACAAGAAATCATTTTTGTATCTTGTGTTCTGAATGACTATGACAAAGACAACATTATACAATTAATTATTATAAAAACAATAGAATAAATAACCATATATACTGCATTTGCTTCAGTTTATAATCTCTTATAAGTTACAATATTTAAAAAGTTGGATGCAAATGCAAAATGTTGTAGGCAGTAAGTCACACTCAATGCTCCATTTGCTGTCCTGCAATTTTTGTCTTGGCTGAGAGAGACAACTATAGCCAGTGAACATCAGCCAGTGAGGTATGAGATATTTTGTGAGTATTTTGAGGTTGAGACCTTAAAAACGTATGGGATTTACTATTCTTTCTCAGTCTGTCTCTCTGTCTGTCTCTCTGTCTGTCTCTCTGTCTGTCTCTGTCTCTGTCTGTCTCTGTCTCTCTGTCTCTGTATGTGTGTGCATGTCCCTATTAGAGCCGAGGATGTCAACTTATCTTCAGTTATTATGATTTACAGGTATTTATTACAGGAAACTCATTTTTGTTCAAGAAAGAAAAGAATAGAAGTGATAGCTGGAGGACAGAGAGGGCGACAATAAATCCGTATTGTTAACGTGTTATTCTGTAGATAGGAATGAGAGCTAAAGAGAGAGGGCGATGAGGATTGTTGAGCAGGCGAGGGCAGCTCCTGACTTTCGGATGTGCAAGTCACAAGAGAGAAAGCAGTTTCCAGGTACAGACTCAGGAGATAGTTGGCTATGGTAACAAGTGTCAGGGGATATAGTATTCTATCACTTCCATTTTTTTTTTTCTGAAAGAAAAGCAAAGGTTTGTGGAGAATTGAACAGAAAAGGGAGTGGGGAGGAGTCCAACTGGACAGGTACAGACGGGGTTGTAGGACAACCCTGGGACTCACTCCAAATTGCTGTGGTCAGCTTTCAAGCTGAGGCCAATCCCTGCAATTGCTCACTTTGCCCCTCTGCTTCAGTTCTCAAATGTCATCAGTCTGTGTGTAAGCGCTAGACATCTTCATTCTGTGTTAGATGCTCTCCCTTCCCCGCTTCCTTGCCCCCCTCCCTAATCTCTGCGTATCCCTCTGTCTTTCCTCGATACTCTGAGAGGCATCTTTGACCTCATCTTTTAGCTCCCTACTAATTCTTTTTTCAGAGTCATATATTTTTAATTTTTACAAGAAATTTCTGTTCTTTGTTATTTCTATTTCATAGACTTTTTAGCCTTTTAATCTTAAAAATTTTATTATTTTGTTTTATTTTTTAATGACCAAAAGTTTAATGCAGTGGTTAAAACACAAACTGAGAAATCAGACTGGCTGAGTTCAAATTTGAACTCTGCCATATACCAGCTGTGTAGAATATATGAATTTCTTAACATCTCTAGGGAAATTTTCTATAATATGAGGATAGTATTTTGATAATTAAATGAGTTAATGTCTGCAGAGTGTTTGAAACAATTCCTGTCCTAGGAAAGTGCTAGAAATATTAGTGATGGTGAAGTCAGTGGAGATAATAGTCGTAGCAATGAACACAGCATAGACGCTACTGAGTTACAGTAAGGTTATACTTCAAGAAACCCATCATTGGTTGAAAATATCATAAGTCAAAAATGCCTTTAATACAGCTATCTTACTAACATCATAGCTTAGCTTAACTTACCTTAAGTGTGCTGGGCACATTTAACCTTATCCTACAGTTAGATAAAATCATCTATTGCAAAGCCTATTTTATAGTAAAATGTTAAATCCTACATGTAATTTATTGAATACTACACTGACAGTGAAAGACAAAATGCTTGCCTGGGTATAATTTTGCATTATTTTGGAGTCACAGAAAATCACAAGTAAATCCACTGTAGTTGGGGACCGTCTGTGTCATAGGGAAGTTCTCCGGGGTTATTAGAGTTTCAGCAAGTCTCTCTTGTTCTTGGAGTTTATGCTTTCCTTCCAGTGGGCTGTTGTTCTGTTTCATTGCCTTGGTGTTCACATTTCACTCTGATGGCTTCTTGGCGTGTTCGGCAGGCTGTGGTCGTATAGTGGGACTTTAAAATGAATTCCCTGTACCCCAGGAAGAACTGCTATCCTCAAGGAGCCGACCAATAACAAGGGGTGAAGAAGCTATGGGGATAAAGGAACCCTCCACTACTGGTGGAAGTGCAGATTGGTACAACCACTATGAAAACCAGTATGGGGGAAAAAAAAAAAAGCTAGTATTCCAGTCCCATTCAGCCAAGCTATTCCCCGCTACGGATTTTCCCAAAAGAACTCAAACCTCATGCCACAGCGCTATATGTGCAATCATGTTTATGTTTATCGCAGCACAATTTGTCATACCTAAATCTTGGAGGCAACACAAATGCCCATCACCTGAACAATGGATAACAACTGCATGGTGTTTTTACACAGTGGAGTTCTACTCAGCTATAAAAAATGGTAAATGTGGGGCTGGGGAGATAGCTCCGAGGCACAAGTGCCTGCTGGGCAAGTGCAAGGTCGTGAGTTCGAACCCTGGTCCCACAAAAAAAAAAAAAAGGTAAATGTGAGGCTTTGGATGCAAGTAAAGACAGGGAGGATAAGTGAAATAAAGCAGACGCATGTGTGCAAACCCTGCATCGCCTCCCTAGTGTGGGAAAGCCTAAAAGAGCAAAAAGATACAACGAAAGGGAAGGAAGCTGTTCATCTGTTTGGTGAAGAAGCGGGATGAGGAAAACAAAAAGGAAGGAAGAGGGCAAGACCTACAGGGCAGCTTGGGTAATTGTGATGCTGATTTTGCTGGTCAATTGGAAGGAGCAGGTAATGCTTAAATTGTATTTCTATTTTTGTCTGCTACTTTTTAATCTCTCATAACTTTTCCTCAATTTTGCAGGTTTATATTTAGTACCCTAAACAACTAAACTGAAGATAACATTATGCAATACAACCACTGTCGAAATTCCTATTACTTTATTTAATGAAATTTTGCATTGTTTCCGATATTTTTTCTTTAGCACTTTGTATTCTTTAAAATTTAAAAATAATTAAAAAAAAAAAAAAAGAAATTTGAAAAAAGTGAATGGCCTAAGTAGCTGTTTGGTATGTGATTCTCTTTGAAATGGGCTTCTCTGAGTGAAAAGAATATCCCAGAACAGACATTTTTAGTGACTGGAAAATGTGGGTTAAAATTTATCTGCAAGGTTGAGGCCAAAGTGAGGAGCTGTGGGATTCCAGAGGCCACACACCAGAAGTCCTAGACATCCCACCTTCTGTAGGACAGCAGCTTATACTGAGGAGACACAGAGGCGACCAGATGTCTTCTGCAGCTCCGGTCTCCTCCTTCTCTTCTCTGTACCTCTTTGACACTGAGCCCAGAACAGCTTCGAGTTTTGCCAGAGAGACAGGTTTCCAGTCCCTCTGCAGCCAACACAGGGACGCATTTGAATCTGGTCTTCCATGCTCCATTTCATCCGTCAACTCACCTTCCTCTAGCTTTCATTTGCCAAAGGTTTGTTAAAAATCTCTCACCTGCTAAAAATTCTGACCTCCCTTCCTAGTCTCTATATTATTACAGGTTTATTCCCTTTGTATTCCTCTGCCACCGTATAAAGCAGAGGCTTCCAAGAAATGAGAGGTTAATTTATGGGCCTCAGTCTGAAATTTTGAACTGAAATCTCATTTCAGTTCTGAAGCAGAACATCTGGCACTCTCTTTGTGTCTGTGTCTCTTTCTCAGAGATGCCCTCAACTGCGTACAGAGACTTGCTCAAAGAATTTTCTAAAGAAAGACTGTTTCTTCACTCAGAGAGATGCTGGTGGGACATATTTCATTATTTTTTCAACCTGTTCCACTTTTGCAAGCCATTTAAAGAGTCGCATTGTCCATAGTAATTTTTAATATTTTTAATACTTTTAATAAGAAATAACCGACAGTTTCAATACACATTAGTAGTGCAGCCACAATAATTAATATAATGCATATTGTTGTGTTTGCAGTAGTTATTCAGAGTATAGGACGTGGATATGATAATCTTCCTAATCACTATTGGTAAAAAATTTTCTTCTCATTGAACTAAGAGAAAGTAGTTGTATACATGGTCCAATAGTCCATAATAGTAGTGGGTTATTGGCAGGACTGGGAATGTTGGAAGCTGTTGATTTAAGCCTTTTACAGCTCAGCATATTAATCTAGCTTTACTTTTTATGCCTGTGATTAAACTTTTCTGCTGAGTGGTTAAGAGCAAGTTTAAGCAATACCTATCTAACAAAACATGTAATTTTTGTATCTCCCAAGGTCTGCCAAATCCCCTCAGGATTTGCCTTGAAACCATGTACAGTGCTTTATAGAACTGTTGTCAGTGTCAGCCATCTGGATGAGTCACGGCCATTGCTTGACCAGTTTGCTCTCTGAAAGCCTGAGGAAATATTTTCTCTCTAGGTGACTCTCCTTAGGCATACTATATATCATTGATCCCTTTCCTCTGTGGCCCCATAATCTCCTTGAACAGAAAATTTGAAACATCACTGAGTTATAGAATGGTACAGCACAGGTTCTCTTACAACCTGAGTCCTCACTGATTTTGAAGGGGTAGGGCCAAAATACTGGCTATCCTTGTAGCCCTTCTTTTTCTCTAATTTTTGTTCTGTACACTTATGTTCTTAACCCTCCAGAAGAGAAGCTTAGTGTCATAGTAACTTTTTTTTAAATCTTCTTCTTCCTTTTCTTTTCCTTCTTCCTTCCTTCCTTCCTTCCTTCCTTCCTTCCTTCCTTTCTTTCTTTCCTCTCTCTCTCTCTCTCTCTCTCTCTCTCTCTCTCTCTCTCTCTGTCTCTCTCTCTGTCTCTTTCTTTTTTGGTATTTTAGGGAAGGGTGTGCAGGGTGCTCAGGGTCTCACTACTAGATCAGACTCATAGTAATCCGCCTGTTTACGCCTCCCAAGAGCTGGGATTGCAGGCACGAGCCACCTGATGCCTAGTCTCAATCAACTCAGTGTACCCTGGGGGTGAAGCCAGCATGGCAGGCCCAGGGATCGATACCTCAGCCCCTGCACCTGCTTGCAGGTGCTTTATTTCACTGAGCTATTTGGCCCACCCTCATCCATAGTAATTTTTAAATAAATATCATTTTTATGTCTCCTCTTTATAGCCTTTCTGGACCACCACCACCAGGTCTAATCATTTTAATCATTGCACCAGCTTTTGTCCTCTCACTGGAATTTATTTATAGAGTTGTATTTTTAGATAGGATTGCAACTGTTTTTATTGTGTCTGTATTTGTGTTTGCCTCTATCTTCTCTATGGAAAATGAGCCCTAGAGATGCTAAATGACTCATTCACTAATACAGAGGTAAAAATCATGAAACTAGGCTTTGGAATATTTTCCAATATCCAGCATAGTATACTTCCTCCTGGACTATGCTGTCTCCCCAAAATTCATGAATAACTAATGTTAACCTTCTTATCCATCTCAGGAGTTTTTTGAATCAAGATTAAAGGTGAAATCTGTCCTAATTTCAAAGTTAATATTAACGTTCCTTGGCAATTGCTCCACTACTTCTGTGTTAGTAAGCTTTGTGTTGCTGTGATGAAATACCCAAGACAATAAACTTAAGAAGTATAAGGTTTGTGTTGGTTTACATTCTCACAGGCTGATGCTCAATTACTTTATCAATTTGGGTCTAAAATGAGGCAGAATATTGTGGTGGCAACGTTTAGTAGAACATATCTGGCTAACTTCATAACAGCAGGGAAAGAGGCAGGGGTGGATGAGGAGAGAACGCCGTGCGGGGTTGGGGGCATAAGCAAAGTATAGTCTCCAAGTCAAAGCTCCATGACCCATTTCTTTCAATCAAGTCCCCCCCACTCTAATTTTTTTATTGCCTCCCAGTAATGCCACTAAGTTCTGAATCCATTATCGGTTCGTTCCACTGATGAAGTTAAAGTACACCTGGTGAAGTCCCCTCCAAGTCCCTACCTCTGAACACTGCTGCTCCAGAGATGAGACCTCTAACACAGGGTCCTTTCCTGAGCCTGTTTAGATTCAAATCATAACAACTCTCAACCCCCCTTCAGAGGACATTATTAGGTTGAATCAGGCACTCAGGGTTTATAGTGGCTCGGAAATCCAGCACAGCATAAGGATCTATGTTCAGAGCGCAAGGGACTCTGCTCACAGAATGAGGAAATTTGAAGAGATTTGTGTTTCAAGGCCACCATTAGGTTAAATGGGCATCTGCGGGCAAGCGTGAGAGCCTAGTCATCCATCATTTTTGATGGCAAAATGTGTCTCCAAGTAATGTGCAGCCCTTTATGAATGAGATACATCTCATTTGTAGGTCTCCTTACTGTTTAAAGCAGGGCTTAAGGCAGGAGAAAAAAAGAACAGGCATGATTTTCACACCATACCTTTAATATGTTACCCTACTTTGCATCCTCCACTTTAAACTTGCTGTTTTGGGTTTCTGAAGGGGAATTCAGAGAGAAGAGAGAAAGAGGAAGGAAAAGAAGGGGGAAGCACATGAAAGACTCTATTGAGTCATGATAGCCACTCAATAAAGGCAACTAAAGGAATCTGCCGCCAGAAGAGCTAGAGTCTTTGCTACACCTGTCTGGGCCCCTCTGCTGTGGACGCGTCCTCTGGATGGCCTGTCAAGGTCGCTGTAATCCCACGAAGTACGATTTCATTCCTGGGAGACCTCGTCAGGCCTGAAGCGATCTTCCTGATGGCGAGGAGCACATGACAGCCACGTCCCTTGCTTCTCCCTTGGGCAGGCAAACTGGGCACTTCTCTGTCACTTCCCAAAGCGCCACACTCTGCATCCTCAGCTCAACAGGGAGCTTCTACTTGTCGCCTGCAGAGGGGAGGTGAAGGAACACAGCCACTCTCCACCCTCCTGCTGTCACCCCCCACACCGTGCAGTCTATGGAACTGCGGTTGAACTCGCAAGTTCAGAACTGATGGCAAAGGGCACAAGGCCCCCGTTGGTTAAAAGAAGACAGAATCAAAAAGATGTTTTTTTTTTTTTTTTTTCAAGAGACCAACAAAACACAAGATGCTGTTTGTTTCCTTTGATTTGAGAAAACATTTTGTTGTTGTTTTAACAAGCAACTGTACAATGAAGGCAGAGGATGGTGTTTATCCACAGGCAGAAGACCAGGGCAGCGAAGAAAAGAGAATATGAGAACATAAGGCAAGCCTGGTGCAGAATGGGAAAGCAGGTACGTAGCTGGGTGGGGTCTCCGTCTTGTGTTGTCTCCTGATTCTTATAAAGTCATCCTGCTCCTAAGTGGGGGACGTAGTGATTTCATGGGTGGTAGGGTGAATAAAGCAGCTGGCCTCTTTCATATCGGAGTGGGAAGGGGGTCAGATGCAGAAAGGAAGACCAGGTTTTTTGAAGGATTGCAAAGGTCCCTGCACTGCCACATATACACCCTCCCTAGAGGAAAAGGAATCTAACTACCCTGCACGCAGGAAGATGCCTGGATGCGAGTCACACCTGCTGGGAGGCAGAGCTTTGGGAAGAGGCTATGGAAGATTTGGAAGGATGATAAGGAACACTCAGGGAGGTACTTCCGGAAGCCCTAGATCTGTACCTCCAATCACTGAGTCTTGTAAGCACATCTCTCCTGAATTTCCTGACTGGTCTCTCGAGGAAGGCCATGCATAATTCAGGCAACCTCATCAAGTCCAAGACAGAAGGAAGAGAGAGGAGCTGAGGAGGGTGTTCAGGCCCTGCAGGGATTCTGGAGGTTACTTCTACAGTACAGGTGCACCCGTGAGAGACTAGAGCCCATGCCAAGCTCAAGGTCTCAAGGACAGGTCAGTGACAGAGGAAGGAAGCACTCTACACTGGGAGAAGGGAAGGGAAGGGACTGGAAGTCAGAATGCAAGGAGAAAGAACCCAAAATTCACTGCGATACACTTTATGTTAAAGCCCTATCACAGCTTTAGGAGGGGGCTTTTCCTTTTCCCATTTAAAGGTTAAGGAGTCAAGATTGTAGAAGCCAGACTCTGTGTCACACAGGGCTGGGAAGATAGCTCAGTAGAATAAGTGCTTGCCTGGCAAGTGCAAGGGCCTGAGTTTCCATGTCACACAGTAAGAAGTGGGGTCAAGATTTTCACTCCAAAGCAGATATCAGCCCAAATTCATCCCCACAGCCCCAAATATGACTGAATTCCAAGAAGCCCATAAATTAGCCATTTGCTAAATTCTCAGTAAAGATACAGAGAAATCCATGGCACTGCTCATGCTGGGAACATCGATTTTTGAACATGACAGTCCTTTTAATGGAACCTCGCAGACAAATGTCCATCCACCCATCCCATCCATCCATCGTCTTCCCAACGAGCGTCTGAAGGCCCGCTGGTCATCACTGACACAGCCAGCCCTCGCTGCCTCGGGCCCACCCTTAGCTTCAGGAGACCTTCACAACATTTTCTGAGCTCCCGCTCAGCTCTCTTCCTCACTTCGTGTTGGGCTATAAAATGTGCTCTTCAATTATTTCCCTACTCCTCACTAGAGAACAGCCAAGCCAATAGCGCTGTTCCATGGGTTATGTACCATATGTCGCCGTGCTATGAAATATCGAGCCTTCACAATAGGTCCGAAGTCAGCGACGCACAATCCTTTAATGGTTTAGCTCACTCGGGCTATTTGAAAGTGGCATAATATTGCTATTTTTAAATAAATGGGATCTGTATTAATGAGAGCTGACCTCTCTCAGCCAGGCCGAGCTGCTTCCTGCCTCGCGCTTACATTGGAGACTGGGCAGGAATGGGAGGGGGAAACAGCTTTTCAAAATAGGAACCATGCAGCACTTTAAATAATGCGCACAGATGCTAATCATCTTGGGGGGAGGGGTGGTAGTGGGATGATTATTTGAGAGGATAATAGATTTCATTTTCAAAGACGGCTTAGCATCTTGATATCAAGCGGCAAGAAGAAGCAGGCATAAAGTGTGTGTGTGTGTGTGTGTGTGTGTGTGTGTGTGTGCGCGCGCGCGCATGCGCGGCTGTGTG
>PVJA010031447.1:0-24916 GCA_004027025.1 Myocastor coypus
AGAGAGAGAGAGAGAAGGTTTGTACTAAGATTGTTTAGACAAGATATGTGTGCATCTTGTCCTCTGAATAATCACTACAAAGACAATAACATGCACTGTATTCATTATTATAACTGTCCTGCTAACCTGCTGTGAAACTATTTCATTGCTATTTTATCTTTTTTCTCATTAAAATGAAAACTAAAGAAATACTTTTTAAAAAGTCAAACACAACTACAAATAAATGCATTTGTCATTATACCTGTTAACAATTATTAAACAAAGCCTTAATTTCCTTTCTTTTTTTTTTCCCCCCTTTTCTGTTTTTTTTTTTTTTTTTTTCTAAGAAACTGGGGATCAAACTCAGAACTTTGTCCTTGCCAGGCAGGCACTTGTAAGCCCTGAGCTATCTCCCCAGCCCCTTTAATTTCCTTTCTAACCAAAGAAAATCCTACCATTCTTTTATCAGCAGACATTTTTGTATGTGAGTGCTCAGGAACTTCAGCTATTCTATGGTTTTCTAAAATGCCATGCTATGGAAGAAAACTATTTCTACAGAGAAACAACAACAACAACAACAACTGTTTGTTCCAACATCTGCACTAAGCAGATAAAAATCTCACTAGGTACCAAATTCATTCGGAAAATGCCCTTGTTTCTCCTTAGCAGTGTTCCTCTAGCCAGGACCCGATTGTAGCTCTTGGCAGCCTGCCACTGAGCAGACCTCTCTGTGCAGACTGTTTCTTCAGAAGGCTTCAAATACAGTTATTCCCTAAATACTATAAACACAATAGGACTATAACCACATAGCTATTACTACATTCTAATTCCAGTATATTGTATGACTATATTCTCATAGTAATTTTTAAAAATGGAAATATCTCTTACCTACTGCTACCTGACTCCATGGATAGTATACATGGCATAACAAATGACAGGGACAACAATATGCAATGTGTCAATTATTGTGAGTGTGCTACTAACATGTTTTGAAACTCTCATATTGTTATCTCTTATTAAAAGTAATAAAGAAATTAAAAAAAGAAATGACAGTCATGAGGTGCTCCGTCTGCAGTAGCTGTGCATCTGCACAGGAATCTCAGATTCCCAGTTCCATCCCCAATCTGGATAAGTAGGATCTAGGCATCATTAGCTAGCAAATGAGAAGGAAGGAGAGGACAGGCCTTCAAGGACCCTGTAAGCCATGTCAAGTTTAGGCTTGAAGCTAAAGACTAATGGGAAGTCTGCGAAGAGTTGAGGTAGGGACATTTGAAACATTTATCTTTCATTACTGAAAATATTATAGCTTCTGCGCTAAAGAGAGACTAATGTCTTTTGGTAGCATTTTTCATACTACAGTACACAAGTTGTCAAGACAGAAAACTGTAAATTGTTAAGTGCCTATCTACCCGTCTGTCTGCCTATCTATGGAAGTCATGGTCTCTCTCCCAGCAAGGGCTTATCTTTCACTTAAGACCAATCAAGTGTGTCTGGGACTGTTCTCCAGAGGTAAATAATGTAAGTCATTGTCTGGTTGGGGAAAATGAGGGGATACAGAGCAAGTGTCCCCCCACATTAAAAAGCTTTTGTCTCTGATCTCCAGATATCCAAAGAGTAAATGAAATTGGTCCCTGTCTGGCCTAAGCCACGAGCATTTGAGGGTACCAGGAAGGGCTCTGATGATACAGAAATTCACAACTAACATTAATCTGCCTCTTTAGGTAAGAAACTCTTTCACTGGTTCATTAATGCAATGATTACGCAGCTACCTCCTACATGGCTGCGGCAGGACGGTATATGCCATACAAAGGTATGCAGAAGCAGCCTGACTTCTGCCTTCTTAGGTTTATAACACTGACATTTATAACCTTTTCCCAAGGTAGAGGGAAGGAAAAAACATACTCCCATTATGTTCATGAAGAGATGAATATGAAAGAAAATTAAATTCTCAGCCAATTAAAGTTTTATCAATGGTTCACTTAGCTTTGGATATAGCCAAAGCCTCTTCCCAACAAAATAAGTAATGCCAAATTGTCGGCAAGAAAATCCTGACACAGAGAGAAACACCAGGTAAAGGAGGTAAGACCACATTTCAAAAATAGTCAGTTTTATCACATGCTAGGGATTTCTTAGAGTATCAATGATGGATGGAAAATACTGATTCCATGTTAAGTCTAAGACATTTGATATTCAGAATGATAGTGATGCTAAGCTCAAGTATCTATATTATAAGTAATAGTATCACTAAGCTTCTCTTCTGGAGAGTTAACAACTTAAGTTTTCAGACAAAATTAGAGAAGTAGAAGGGCTACAGGAATAGCCAATAGTTTGGCCCTAGCCCTTCAAGATCAGTGAGGACTCAGGTCATAAGAGAACCTGTGCTGCAATATCCTATAACTCAGTGGTTTCCCAAATTTTCTGTTCAAGCATATTATGGGGCCACAGAGGAAAGGGATTGACAGTATACAGTGTGTCTAAGCAGAGACACCTAGAGAGAAAACATTCTCTTGGGCTTTCATAGAGAGCAAACTAGTCAAGCAATGGCTGTGACTCATCCAGATGTTTGGCACTGACAACAGTTCTACAAAGCTCTGTACATGGTTTCAAGGTAAATCCTGAGGGGATTTAATTGACCTTGTCAGATACAAAAGTTGCATGCTTTGTTATACAGGTCTTGCTTTAGCTTGCCCTTAACCACCCCACAGAAAAGTTTAACCATGAGACATAAAAAGTACAACTAGATTAGTATGCTGAGCTATAAAAACCTTAAATCAACAGCTTCCGACATTGCCAGTTCTGCCAATAACATACTACTATTATGGAATATTGGACTATGTATACAACTACTTTCTCTTAGATGAGTAAAAAAATGTGTACTATTAGTGACTAGAAAAATTATCATGTCTTCATCCTGTACTCTGAATAACTATTGTGAAGACAACAATATGCATTATATTAATTATTGTGGCTGTACTGCTAATGTGTTTTGAAATGATCTTATTATTATTTCTTATTAAAAGTAATAGAAAAAATAGCCAGTTTAGCTGAGGAGATAGCTCAGCAGTATAAACGCTTGCCTGGCAAGTGAAAAGTCCAGAGTTTGATCCCCAGGACCACGCGCACGCACGCGCGCACACACACACACATACAGTCGTTAGTTGAATCCTTTGTGATGCTGACTTCTGCATGAAACTTCCCTGGTAGCCAGGTATGGTGGCTCACGCCTGTAATCCCAGCACTCTGGAGGCTGAGGCAGGAGGATTGGTGCAAGTTCGAGACCAGCCTGGGCTACAAAAGTGAGTTCAAGGCCAGCCTGAACTGCACGGCGAGACCTTGTCTCAAAAAGACAAAAAAAAAAGAAAGAAACTTCCCTGGCAGTAAGACGAGCCCCGCACTTCGCAGCGCGCTTGGAACTGTAGGAGGAAACGCTGCTACAGAGCTCCACTAGAAACCCGAGCAGCATTCGTTAGAGGCTTCCGCACACCACTGTCCCAGCGTAAAGGAGAGGGCTCGCCGTCATTCTCATTTTGTACCCGACTTCAAAGGCCAGAGGCCTCGCCCATGCTGACCAAGAGCCCAGGATGCCTCAGACATGAACCCAGGCCCGGTGTGCCCACCAAAATGTTCAGATCACCTGCTGATACTGTGCGTCCCTGCCCCCAGGGTAGCTGTGTGTCAACTAAAAAAAGAGGGGATTCAACATATTACCTCCTTCTGGAAGATAAATTATTTTAAAGTTAATAGTTTGCTGTGAATTTTATAAGCCCACCAAATCTCCCGTGTTGAACAACATATTTAGTGGTTATAGAAGAATGCATAATGCAGGATATTCCACTTTTATCAAAACTCTAGCCTGTTTTCCGGTGGGTTTCTTTTATAGGTGCAAGGCACCTGCTCAGTGACTCACACAGGCCTGGTGCCAGAGAGACATGCTGTCCCTCTGGGGAAGCCCCATCCCCTAGTGTCCCTGGATATCCACATCACGGAGTACTGTTACCTGAGACCCAGCACCCCTGCACCTGAGGTGAAGTGGAGGTAGCCAAGAAGAGCGCAGAACACAAGTCCTGGAATGGAAAGGCTAACCTGGCCACAGCCGCGGGCCTTGCCTCAATCTACAGACCCATACGGAGCTTGAAGAACTCCACAGAGAGCCTGGCAGTGGGTCAAGAGTAGATGTCCCATACTATAGAACCCTCAGGGATAATAGGCTCCAGAAGATCTAAGTGTTCTCAAAACCAAACTACAGAAAGAGCCTAGGGAAAGCAAGGCCACTTTTGAAGATGCAGAAGAACTTCATGCCACCATGCAACCCAAGAAATGAGGAGAACAGAAGCAGCCTGCCGGGAAGGTGTCGCTGCGCCTGCCCGCGTGTGCCCCTCCTCTCTTGCAGTGGAAAGAACACTGCAGGGCGCGATTTGCAGACAGCATGTGCCCGAGCAGCCTGCGCCCCTGACGACTCAGCTAAGTCCTTCAGGGATGCAGTTTCTTTTGTACACAGAAGCAGCCGCTATACATAAAACTGTAAACTAGACCTGATAGTCAGACATCTCTTCTGCCATCTCTACTAAGCCAAAGGCAGCAGCTTGCATTCATGGGTCCCTCCCTTCCTCTGGACCAGAGTCATGCTAAACACTTTACAAGTAGGTCCTCACTTAGTGCGGACTCACACAGCCGACGGCCCACGGGCTATAATATTGCCGTGCACAAACAGCAACCCATACTAGCTACATTTTTACACCATCGCTGCCACTGTGCTCAGGTATTTCCACCCGAGGAAACGCTGGAGGTGTACCGAGGGGCTCCATTCCCCAAGGCCACAGCGATGCTACTGCAGAAGCCTAAATCTGGAGTTGGTTCCTTCTGGCTTAAAAGCCTCCCAAGCATTTAACTGCTTGGGCATACACCAATAGACCAAGAAATAGAAAATCACATTAGAGGGAGCTGGCGTGCTATTAATCTGCAGGAGAGACTGAAAAACAAGTTTCTGCTCAAGCATTTTAAAGCAAGGGTATTGTGAGCGGTGGGACGCCACAGAATGCTTCTCTCTGTCATTGTTCATACTCAAGGTCTACAATATTGTTTTGTATATGTATAACATATAACATAATTATATACAGTGATGGCCACAGCCGAGGACAGTGCTTGCCTACCACCTCGGTGACCACATGCTGTAGACTCAGAGGGCAAGGTGGAGAGAGAGAGAGAGAGGAGACAGAGGAGAGGGGGAGAGAGCCGTCTGTGATCTACAAGCTCAGCGCTAGTGGAGATGCTCCCTCCCCTAGCTCTTCACTGTCCTTTGTCCCCAGGTCCCTTCCCGTCAAATTACTTGACCAGCAGGTCACACCATGATTCATTGCTTCATTTAGGAAATCTAAACTCTTCCTTACTACAGACTCTAGCCCCAGACCCCAGTGAAAGTCTCTGACAGCAGTGCCAACCCCTACTTAGCTTGTATGGCTCATTATAATTACTTGTAATAAAAACAATAAATTTTAATTCAGGAATGCCTATGGGGCTATTGGGAATCTTAAGATAAAAGAAAAATATATAATTGTCAAAATCAAGGCAATAGGCTCATTTCTACCTTAATTTATCAGACTAATTGATTAATTCTCTTTTTGTGTTTAGCAGTACCCCTAAAATATTTTTTCTTAAAGGCAGAGAAGGGGGAATACATAAAGATAATAAACAGATGAATTCTGGGTATTTCTCTAATTAAAGCATAAAATAGCTTAAATAGTATAAAATGTTGGCAAAAATGTCTGGCACTTATCAATAAAGTTCAAGAACTGACATACACAGCATCATAAATAAAAGCCAAAACTTCATTTCTGGTGCTATCTCCCAGCCACCACAAACAAATGTACAATTCTTTTCCCCAGATGTTTAAGAAAAATGTCAACCCTATTTTAAAGCTGAAAGTACAAGTCAGGCACAGTGAGTTCAAGATTCTTGAGGGCTTACAAGTAAAAGTGTTGGTTTCCTTGACTGAAGAGCCTGTTCCTCTACACAAATAGAAAAAGAATGTAGATAATACATTTTTCCATCAAGTAGTTGCAAATGCATTTTAAGTGACTTAGTTTAGCGTTGACTTAGCATTAACAAAGTATATCTACTTCTTGTAGAACGCATTCTGTGTACTACAAAAATAGCAAAAAAAGAACTTCCACCACATACCTTTTATTTTACTGGGTAAGATCTTTCAAAGCATTATTTTGGGGCTTGTAATTTCTCATGCTTTACCTAAGCCTGTATACAGAACCACAAAAATAAAGAAAATTCCTCTCTGCTATTTTTCTGGTCTGATGCATGGACAGTGACAGTGACAGAAGTCCAGAGTGAGCTGATGTTGGTGATGAGGATGAAAATGGTTCAATCTCATATTTCCATACAGCTTGCACACATATATGAACCATAAGGAATAATAAAGATTGAGCGCTCCACTGTATCAACCATAGTTGGGAGCTGAGAATCTCCATCACAAAAGTATTCTTCAAAAGACTTTTTTTTTTTTTTTTTGTCTTTTGGAGACAGGGTCTCACTATGCAGTTCAGGCCGGCCTTGAGCTCACTTCTGTAGCCCAGGCTGGTCTCGAACTCGCACCGATCCTCCTGCCTCAGCCTCCCGAGTGCTGGGATTACAGGCATGAGCCACCACGCCCGGCTTCAAAAGACTTTTAGAAACAGAAAACAACAACTTAGCAGTGGGTCTCATGTTCCTAAGAACTCAATGATGATTAGTTGCATAAGTACGTCACATGTATCTTTTATGTTGAGTGGGAACATATATGAACATATATGGATTTCCAAGTGTATGCATGTATGCATATGAGGTATGCATGTGGAGAGGTATGGGCATGGGCTCGTGTATGTGGAAGGGTGTGCATCATTGAGAACCACAAACGTGGTAAAAGTGAATTCATTGGGAAAACAGTAACTAAAGGAGTGAGGATTTGTAAAATGTAAATACTAAGTTCCCTCCGGGAGCTGACTCTAGCGCTGTTCACTTGTCCATTGATGCAGCAATCAATGCAGAAGGGCTATCAGTATGGCTCAGCACACCTAGCACTTGCTTAGCGAAGCACAGGGGCCAGGGTTCGATCCCTACCACCGAATGCCTCACCGGCCCCACCCCCAGGCACACTGAGCCAGCAATGGAGTCTGGGTGTGGTGGTGCACAGCTGTAATCCCAGCACTAGAGAGGCAGAAATCAGGAGTATCAGTAGAAGTCTGAGCTACATACATAGTGAGACCCTGCACACACACACACACACACACACACACACATACACAAAACCTTCAGACAATCAATATGGAATCATTGAGCCTTCCCTCTTCAAGGGCCAGATACCATTCTAGACCCTAATTTTAGCAGGGGACACAACGGAAAATACACTTATATCATGCAGTCGTAAGAACCATGAAGAAAAAGTAAAAGAAAAGAGAACAATGAGGAGTGGCTGTGATTTTGGAAAAGGCAGGCAGCAAAGCCTCTTTGCTAAGCGCAGACTTTCTCAAGGAGAAATGGAGTAAGAGAGTCAGCCACATAAATCCAAAGACAAATGTTTCAGACAAAGGGCATTATGGTTAAAGGTTCTGAGCAGGAATGTTTATAGATGAATTGGAACAGAGTGCATGAAGAACGCCGGGGTAAGGAAGGAAGGGCCACTGACGGGGCGGCCACGGGACATGAGAAAGAGAAAGAAGCACACAACGCCCCCGATGCCATGGGCCTGGGGCCTGGGACACAGCCGGGCTCAATAGCTGGGAGCGGGAATCCCTTCAACTTTGATTCTGCGTGAACCTTGCTGTCTATGTGAGCAAAACATCATCACTCCGTCCTGTCCTCCGACCCTAACCCCACATCCTGGACACCTTGATGGCTGAATTCTACCTCACTGCCACCCCACCAATTTTAGACCTGGAAATCAAACGTCTTTGATTTCTTATGGGTTATTTTATTAACTGACATTAAGTACCATTCCTCATTTTTTCTTGTATTTCAGAACTCTTTTGCCATTTAACAAGAATTCTCGCGTTATCTGATCTATGCATTTCTCTCCTGTTCTCAAGATTTCTGAAAGCTGTAACCTGCATCTCCGTGACGAACGTCTCAGCGGCTGCCTCTTGGCCCCCCTTGCTGCTTTCCCGGTGCTCCAGCAGGCTGCCTGTGTAGCACCTCCTGCGCATTGCTCATCCGCAGTCGCCCTCCTCCCTGGGAGGACCCAAGATCTTGCAGACAGCTGACTCTGACTTTCCAAACTCACTTGTTCTAAATCATATGGCAACAAAACCTAAAACCTAAAATAGGAATATTAACAAAATCCATTGTTGGAAGCAATATATTTGAATCATTCCTAAAATTTCCGGGGGCAACATTGGCCTTCTTTTCTCCTTGCCTTTGATTTCCCTCTCACAGTCCTCCCGGTGCCCCTTCTGTCATTGCTATCTTGTTTTATTCACCCCTTCCTGGCTGAATGTAATTGAAGCGACGTTACAACCAGAGAGTACTCAGTGTAAGACTTGGGGCTGAGAAACTTCTCCCAAATGGTTGTAGCAGTATAATGTTGAGAGCTGTGTACACCCAAAGGTGCCCCATCTCCCAGCAGAAAGTTAGACTCCCAGAAGGGCACAGGTTAGACTTGACAGGGGAATCTTTTTCCGAGATAAGGTTTTATGTCTGCAATTTTCCTTTGTCATTGCGAAGTCCTTATGTAGGTGACAGCTGTCAATAGATCAGTATTCCCCACAGCTACTAGCTATGCTCTCCTCCCTTCCTCTCTCTCTCTCTCTCTCTCTCTCTCTCTCTCTCTCTCTCTCTCTCTCTCTCTCTCTTTCTCTCTCTCTCTCTCCCTCCCTCCACATCACACTTCCAGGGCAATAGTCCAAGCTGACAGAAAAAATTTTTCCAATTAACTGATTTACTAAAAGCTTCTCCTCACTGTTAGAGGAAAATAGGTTCCTAAAATGTAGAATGACAAAAATGCCAAGTCAGATAAATTTGATTCCATATTTAAGAAACAGGTATCAAAAGTACAAGTTTATTCTCTTCAAAATAGCTTGTTCTGGCACTATATCTTTAAAAAGAACAAATGTTTGTGTTAGCTGTGTGAGGTACTATTGAAAAATATGGTAGATATTTAAATAAAAAGCTGACCACAGTAAAAGGCACATTGTCATTAATCTCTCTCAGGACAGTCTCACTTGCAGAGGACACATTTATCCCATTGTTCTTGCTGCTTTCTGAAGTAGTTCTGGAAGTCCTCTTTCATGAGTCTCTTTGGTTATGTTGTAATGGTTGCCTCCATGACCTGAATGGATTCAAAACACTGACTTTTCATGGTCACCTTGACTTTAAGGGAGAGCCAGAAGTTGGGCCATGGTGCATGAGGACACACTGTCATGTCCTGTCTTTCTATTGGATGGCACAAGCCAACAGTACTTACTGAATTTTTAATCACGCCTCATAAAGACACAGAAGATTTCCGGACTGCTTAAGCATGTGGCAACAGCAATGACAGGGGAGTGTGAAGGTGACAGCAAATATTTTAAATGGGATTAATGTCAGTGTGTCTTTAACTATAATCAATTTTTAAAATTTAAGCTATCATCATGTATTTCGATCACACCTCATATTTATAGTAAAGGACCACGCTTTAGTCTAGAGCTTTGTTCATAACTAATCACACAAACTTGTCAAGCAATGGCCATGACCCAGACAGCTGACACTGACAAAAGTTCTACAAAACACTGGACATAGTTTCAGGGTAAATCCTGAGAGGATTTGGCTGATCTTGTCAAATATGAACATTACATGTTTTGTTATACAGGTCTTGCTTTAACTTGGACTTAACCACCTCGCAGAAAAGTTTAACCACAAGGTATAAAATGTAAAGCCAGATTAGTACACTGAGCTGTAAAAGGCTCAAGTCAACAGCTTTTGACATTCCCAGTTCTTCCAGTAGCCCACTACTATTATGTAATATTACTGTATGTATATAACTACTTTCTCTTAGCTCAATGAGAAGAAATATTTGTACCAATAGTGTTTAGAAAAGTTACCATGCCTGCATCTTTTACTCTGAACAACTGCTATGAAGACAACAATACACATTGTATCAATTATTGTGGCTGTCCTACTAATGTATTTTGAAGCTGTCTCAAGGTTATTCCTTATTAAAACTAATAAAAATAAAAAAGAAAAGAAAAAGAAATTTTTTTTAAAAAGTAACTAATCATAGCTTCCACTCACTACCGAGGACTGAAGGCACTTTGGTATCTGTTCTTTATTAGTAGCCCCTGAGGTGCACAATGAGTTTTAGTCTCATTTTACAGATTAGGAAACAAACACACAGAGAGGTGAAAGAGCTGGCTTGGTCATTGGGCCACATGGTGGGAGAGTAGAAATACGAATTCCCCCATCTCCTCCAACTCCCTAGGCCCTAGAGCAATGTGGCCAGTTTGCAATAAGGAAGCCAATTTATGCAACTTTCCATGAGACCAAGAAGTCAAAACCACAACAGGAGAAAGGCAGGAAGACATGGCTTTCTTGGCAGGGGATTTCAAAGCCAACAGCATGAACTGATTCCAGGCATTCTGCTACATTGGGAGGCAGCCCTGGATATGCATGACTACAAAGGGCTCCAGCAAGGAAGCACATTCTTTGAGAACTCTGTTAACTTGCTTGTTTTCCGAAACTTAAAATAATCAAGCCCTGTGCTTGTGATCGCCAAAAGGACGGCCTTTCACTTTGAACCTTTCAACCACTACGCTTTCCTAGTAAAGCATGGTCTTAGAAAATAAGCTGTCAATCGTGTTGGAACGTATCCAACGCGTTTCCCTCCTCTCTGCTCCCTCTGGGTCACAGAATCACAGAGTGGATCTTCAGATTCACAGACCTTTCAGGTGCAGCACGTTGAGGGTGCTGGTATTCGCATCCAGCAGCAGCCACTGGCCCTTCTCCACTGTGACGTTGTCGCCATCGTGTGGCTGTGTGTCAGGAAACCAGGTGTGAGCCCTGGACCATCGGAGGCAGAGCTGCAGGGAAAGCCCGCCCTGGAAAAGAGATTTTTCCTTTTTAAAATATAGCATAACTGCAGTGGGCCACCAGTGAAGCTTGTGATGTTGGAGGCTATTGAATCTAAGCCTGCAAAACCTTTGACTGTGTATGTATCTGCTTCCTCTCAGTCCAAAGAGAAGTATATTCTTTCCTTTTTTTTTTTTCTAAGCAACATCAATAGGGAGGTGGGTCATGCCCACACACTGTACTCTGTAGAATGATTGTGAGGACAATATGCAATATGTCAACTTTCAAAGAAAAGAAGGGGGAAAAGAAAAAAAAAGTAATGTGGATTTAGAAAGGTTAATGTTTAATTGTTTGATCAATCTTATATACCTATATGTATTAATCTCAACTGATCTGATGATGAAAACATGCAATATAACCATTGTTAAATTTAAACAATAAAAAAATTGAAACAAACAAAAAATATATAGCATAACTGAGAAACAAAATAGAAGTTTTTCATCTAAACTAAACTAATTTTAATATTTTCAACATGTCAATAAAAAGTAACCACCCAACTTCCTCATACAACTAAAGCAAGTAGGAGAAAATACAGAACAGGTAAAGTTGCTAGGGCCCTGTAATTCATTCTTCTAAAAAATGCTTCAGCACAGGACCGCATCCTACCCAACAGATGGAGCTGATTCCGTGTTGTGCTTGTACAGACACGTGCTGCATGTTGGACACAAAGCCCAGAAGGCCAGGAACAGGGAGTGCTCCAGCGCTCTGCTTGCTGGGTGGCGTGTGGCTCTACACAGTTGGCGTCATTTCTTACTGGTCCGACTGACAAGTGTCCCTGTTTTTCAGGAGTGTCCCTCTTTCTAGCACTCTGCCTTGTCCCCCACTCAGCCCCTGGTGACATTGCATGGAAAGACCTCACTGCCTCGGCGCCAAGCAAAGCTCACAGGTGCACAGGTAGCAAGAGAATAGCCCGCAGCCTTCACTGAGGCAGGGAGCAGAGTTGGGAGGCGGCCAGCAGGAGGGCACGGCCCTGCTGCGGCTGCTGCCGGGCCTTGCTTCCTCCCCTCAGGATGCTAGCCTCCCTCTCAATTCATGGTCACTCGAAAGTCATGTGTCTTTCCAAACAAGAACATGAAAACCGCAGACAGCAGAATTCAGCTCATGCTAGGAATGAGGCTAGGAATATGTCTAAACGTCTTGTGACATTGCAGAGCCGCTTTTATGATAAGTTTAATGAGATATGAGTGGAAAAGGCAGGTCCCTCCAGGCAAACAGCCGCATGTGTCTGCCTCTTTCCCCCGCATCTCCTTCCTACCCAGATTCCAACCAAATGTGCAGCCTGGCTTCCTGCAAAGGAACAGTGTAAGAGAGCCTCTCGTCACTAGGTAGAGGCCCAGCGGAGATCCCTGAGCCGGAAAGACACATTGCAATACCAGCAGCTCTACCTGCCAAAGAGCTGTGCCAGCCAGTATTTCTGAGAGAGGAAATCAAAACCCATTTGCCAGAAGAGTGTGTATAGTTTCCAGGGGAGCACGGTGACCCCTAGGCCAGTCATTCTGAATTATGGCCCCTCCTCAATCACTAAGACTTTGGCAGAAGAGAAAGCATGGTTCCTCCGTTGTCTATATCTGTGAAGGAGATGCACAAGTGTCACTTATCCCACTAAGGAACAGAAGCACAGAAGCCATGGTGACACCCACTTGCAGAAGAACAGAAAAAGCGTGAACTGCACAGAAGCATCACTGTGGATCTTGTGAAGCATGTCCGTTATGCACTGTTACAATTCTTTAATTCAGGGAATTGGAGGAAAATAACATGGTAGGAAGACGAAAAAGAAGAAGACAGCATGGTCACCTGCAAAGCAGAATGACTCGGGCTGTCTGTGTCCTCATCTCAAAGTCCTCAGTGTGAGGACATCTGAGAAAGCTGAGATTTCCAGTCCAAGGAGAGAAAGGTTCTAGAAAGCCCGATGTGGTGTACAGGTGCTTCTGGTAGTGTCTCTTAGCGCAAAGCTTCTAAAGCACAGATTTTTCCCTGCGGTGTGACCGTAAAGCCGGGAAATCCACGGTCTGAGAATCTATGACTTTTTGTCACCTCCTCAGATAACAATTCCGTTCAAGGCACCAACTCCAGACAAGAGCCAGAGGGGAGAGGAGGGAGATACGCTCTGAAAGGCCAGGGAATATTTCCTCCAAGCCAACACACAAAGCTCAGAGTCTGTAGGCAAGGTGACCCCATAGCTAGCAAGCTGAGCAGAGCAGGTGTGGGTGGGCTGTAAGAAGCACAAAGACTTCTGTGGCATAAACTCTGAAACATTAACCTGGTAGTCAGACCCATAGCCTAAGGATAGAATCACAAAGAAAACCAGGGCTCACAGCACAGCAAGAAGGAGCAGACCAGCTAACATTCACTAGATACTTGGGGAGGTCCATGGAAAACTGTGTCATGGTGTCTCCCATTAACTGGCAAAGTTTTGTGTCACAGTGAGCCCTCTGAGTGAGCATGAAAAGCTCCACCTCACTGGAGCGCCTGTGTGTGTGTGTGTGTCGCTGGCTACCTTTCACGTGCTATGGCCCTTGGCCGGGCTCCTCAAAGACGGTTAGGCCCAGCCCTGCGCCAGTGGATGAGAAGATCACCACAGCCGTCTCCACGTAGCCAAGCCTCCAAGCACGTCCATGACAGAGACAGGAGACACACAGAGCAGATTTTCACCTGAAGCCTCCCGCTTCCTGGCTCCTCCACTGGGACACCCTGCCCCAGAGAGCACTGTGCCTCTCTCTCCATTACTTCACCCATGTCTCTGCTGAAACATCCTCTCCTTTCCTGCATTTTACTTTTGTAAAACAGCACCCCAAATCATTCCCTCCCCACTAATAATGCTTCATTCTGGTATTAGATAAGATAATCTTGGCATCTGTATCATTTATTGATTGAGTTTACCCAAATGAAGCAAAGGCTTCGCTTTGATCATTGGTATGATCCCACGCCCCTAAAACATATCTCAATATAAATTGTCCAGATAATTTCTCACATTAATGTCTTATCTGTTAACACCATACATGTTTTTACATATACTGCACAGGAGCGTGCACACACACACACACACACACACACACACACACACACACACACTTTCTGATATGATATGTGACCAAGTAGATTTTAAGGCTTACAATACTTCAAAGTGCTTCCTTCCCTGGGTCTCCTCAGCATGGCTCGTCTATACTTTCACATTCCTTTCTCTGTTTTCAAATCTCTTTAAACACAAACCAATGATGGAAAGAGCTAAGTCAGAACCTGCACCTCGGCCCCAGTGTCCCTGCAAAACGTCTCATTGATTCTTTTTATTCCTTAGTTTTTCTATTCAGTGTGGCCAGTTTTAAATAACTACAAATGTCAAGCACTCACTTTCAAGAGATGGAAGCTCCATTGTGCTCAGATGCCTCGTTCCCCTCATAAGCGTATCTTGAGGTTGTGTGCTTACTGATGATTCATGCTTTGGTATAGAAAGTAGCTTACTACCACAAGGTCAAAGCTTCACACAGCCTCAACTACTGACCTGCTACCCAGGGAAGTGAAGGAGCAGCATAGCTGCATGATGGCGGGGTGCTAGCCCCCGTGAACAGGAGCCCGCTGCCATCAGGACTCGTGGCTCTGCACTTCCCCTGGGGATGGGCCTGGTGGTGGGCCTGGTGGTGTCATTCCCTACACGAGACCCTCAGGCCACTGCCCCAAGAGCACGTGGAGATGACTCACCTTTCAACATCCTTATTCTCCAATGCATCTTAATTTGATCTAATCAAACAAAGAGGAATGCTGACAGCACGCATGAAAGAGCGCCTCTCAGTGTGCTTGAGAACCTCTGTCGATACAGACGCGGTGTGTCTGGTCAAGGCAGTGCTACGTGCATCACTGACCCAGTTCACAGGTCAGTGTGGGCTTCGCCTCCACCTGACAGAAGTCCTCTCCCCTCAGCTCCCAGGGTGTTCTGCATCTGGCTCTCATTTGATATGCACAGATCGGTCTCATCCACTCTATAGATGAATCACTTCCTTACAAGCTCAGGAGAGCAGATACAGAAATAAGAAACCTAAGAACACTCTGGAATGTCCCTCATCTTTACTCCCAAACACACAGCCCCAAATAAACCCCAAAATATGAGAAAAACCAAAGCATCGCCGGCCTCAGCCAGGAAGCTTAGCAATGTGTTTTCTTCTTACAGCGTGTCAGCACTTCTCAGAGCTACAGGGAATGTGCAGCGTCTGCGAAACCCGCTTGTCACCTTAAATGTGTGCGCAGCACAACCAGAGCTGTCCTGAGGGCAGCCACTGATCAGCAAGTTGGAGCATCAGGCAACGCCAAGACCTACTTGGGAGCTGAGCGCTGAGCTGGGCCTGTGGGCGCAGGGGCCACGGGCGCTCAGTGGCCAACCAAGACAAGGAAGAAGCATGCTGACACCTCACCAGCGGGGCCAATCTTGGAAACGGAAAAGGACAAATACCGCGAGCAACACTTCCTTCGCCTTCTGACCCCGCTGTATTTCCTCGGAGGCCCTTGTTGCTTTCTGAAATTTCATTCACACTCAGCGAATCCCTAACAGACGGTGAGGAGCCTCGGCAAGAGCTTCCTGGCTCCCGTGAACTTGGTCCCTACAAGTGGTCCAGGCCCCGCCGGCCACCCAGAGTTACCTGTGACACAACAAACGCTGCCTTCCTTTCTTTACATTTATGATCACGGTGTGCACAGAGCTATTAAAATAGTTTAATAATGACAGTAACTTAATTTACATTTTTTAAAACTTTGATCCAATGTTCCTTTATATAAAGATGTTTCTAATTCTTACAAAACTAAATGTATTACCTACTCTTTTGTAAGGTACTTCATCATTTTTTGCAGAGGTTATCCTCACTGTATTCTGACACAAATATCATTTTTCTGTTCTGATTTCATACATGTATGTTACCACTCAACTAACGTGCAATTTATATTACTGGGCAGTTTTCCATTTTGCTTTGCTTTTATTCTTATCTTTTACCCCTAAATAGTTAAATGATTTTCATAATATTTACTAGAAAACACTTGTCCTTCCAAGTCATAGTCTTAATAGTCACATTATAATTAATGTTAAATTTGTTGATCAATTAACGTTACAAATTTATTGTATAACAGCTAATATGAAAGCAACCCTCCCAGAGAAATGTGACCTCATTTTTGCTTTAAAAGTGCCTCTGTTATCACTTAGAAAAAGGCAAATAATCAGATAATTAAATTGTGATTCATTCCATAATTAAAAACACAACCAAGGTGCTAAGGAAGTTCAGAAGACACACGGCAGACCCCGGCAGTCTACCTTTCAAGGGAAATCCACTGTCTGAGTCAACTTCGGTTTTTTATCCAGACACTACTGATAAATTAGGATGGACTGAAATTTATTCAGCTGATGATGAAACAAAACGAGCTTGCTGAGGAAAGTTAACCACACTCAAATCCAACCTTCCCAGTAGAGACCCTGACCTATAATCTAAGAACTCTTTAGAGAATAGAAAGAGAATTAGTTGGAATATTTTATTCTTGCTGCGCTCACACTGGTCTTGGATGACGTGGTCTTTTCTCTATTCTCTAATTTTTTATCAATGTCTTTAGAGGCATTTATTGTCTCTCATTATAGTTTTCTTTTTCTGCTTCAAAGATTTTTTCTACTCTCATTTCCTCTCTACCTTTCTGCAGTTGTTCCATTACTTCAGACGCTATTAATTTAGAGATGTCTTTTTTTTACTTCAGAGTAATCTGACCCCCTCTACTTTTCTGTAGCTAGTTTTTACTTCAGACTCTAGTAATTCAAAGATTTCCTGTTTTTACCTCAGAGGTTGTCTCCAACACAAGTTCCTCTATATGTTTCTGTACTTCTTTGTTTACCTCAGATGCCGCTAATTCAGAGATTTCAGCTGCGTGATTCCCACTTTCTCCTATAGTAGCGTCTCCTGTATTTGTTGCGGGTGGGCTCAGGACCTGAGACTGCATTTTTCTCCTTGTCTGTATCATTCTGTATAGCAGTGATCTCTGACTTTTGGTGCAGAACTTCGGCGAAGTTATGCCATTAGCGCCTACTGAAATTTGAGTCTGGATCTACCAAGTTTGATCTTGTCTAGATGTGCCTGGCTGGGTCTGGCGGCTGTGCTCAGCTTCTTCCTGCTGTGGCGTTTGGAGGAGAGCCCGCTGTGCTCCTCTGGCAAGGTGCTCAGCTCCTGGGTTAGCTGGGAGGGTCTGACCTCCTGCCCCTCTGCAGGGAATTTTGCTGCAGGGCTCCACAGCAGATACCGGAGCTGGATTCTGTGCGAGACGCAAGTTCTGGTGGTGCAAGGGTGCAGGGCTAGTGTTCCTGCCTATGTGCCCACCAGTGACAAGCTGTGGATGTGGGCAGAGTTCCAGTGGTGGTGCGGGGACACTTGCTGAGAGGTCCCACCTGTGCACCCGCTGGTCAGTCTGTTGGTTGGGGCTGCTGAGAGTGGGGGCTGAGTTCTGGTGGTGGGTCAAGAGCCTACAGAAGGAGAGGTCCTACTTGCACACCCACCATTGGTCGGCTGGGGCTGCTGTGTGCGGGGGCTGAGTTCCGCTGGAAGTTCAGGGGGCCACAGGCTGAGAGGTCCTTCCTGCTCAGCTGCCAGTCACTCTATCATTCAGTCAGGGCTGCTTAAGGTTTAATTTTTAAAAATGGACAATAACGGCTAAGATCACTGAATGTACCTAATAGGTATCACCTTACTTACGATCATCTGCCCTTCTCAGACTCCTTCGATACCCTGTGTTTTACTTAATAATCATATGCCCTCTCCACATTTCTTGCTGAGGACAAAATTCCTGCACTCCTCAAATATTTATTGGGTAAAACTACCCAATTGGGTAAAAACTACCCCAGGTATGGGTTTAAGCACAAAACAAAACCAATCTTTTGCCTTGGGAAGTTATAGTTTAAGGAAATAATAAATATATAAAATAAGTAGTGGCTTCTTAGGGGAAAAAAGGGGGAAGGGGATGCTTGAAATGAACCAGCAATGCCAGACTGGGCAGAGCTGCATGACTCCGAGTGATTGGTCAGCATCTCTGATGAGGGCTTGGAGCAGGAAAGAGCAGTACCAGCCAGAGGCAGTCGTGGGGTACAGAGGGCTGGGGAGGAGCGGGTGCGGGTGCCAGAGCCATAGCCATAGCCGCAGGGTGGTGGGAATACTGCATGAAGACTTCCTGGATACCGAGTTCTTCATGTGCCACAGAACAAAGCTGTAGAGAGACCTTCCAGAGTGGACAGCGGAGCGCACGCCGGCCTACTGTCCAAACCAGTTGTGAATTGTTGGCACAGGACCCCCACCAGCCGTGTGTGAACTGTTTGTCTATGCTACTGTCGGTTCATGACACAGACCACAGGTCCCATCAAGCCTAAGGTGCTTGTTACCTAGTATTTTATAGGAAACATTTGGGAACCACTATTATATGCAGATTCTTGGGATCAGAACAGTATCAGTGATCTGTTCACTTTAGGGTACCTGTGCCTCACCAATATGAAGTGCTTTCAAATGGAATTTTCTACAGCTAAAATAAACAATTATCATACAGCTACTGCATCAGTCACTGTCCTGTTGCTGTGACAAAGCACCTCAGAACTGACACCTGAAGGAGGAGAGACTGTAGCTCAGAGGTTTCCATCCACAGTTCACTAGCTCCATGGTAGGTAGGTGGGGCATGGCACAAGGGGACGATGCCCCACCCATGGTAGCCAGGAAGTAGGGAAAAAGGGAGGGCACCAGAGAAAAGAATCTGCCCCCTTGTGGCCCCTGTAGTGACCCGTCCCCTCTAACAGGCCCCACCTTCTGATAGCACACGCAGTGATGGACCCAACAAGCCACTGATCCACGGAAGCACGTCGTGTCCCACGACCCAATCGCCTTGCACAAGCTGCACCTCTGACTATGTGAGCCTTCGGAGGGATATTTGAGGAGGAAACTACTGTAGCTTCCTAAAAGTTAGAGGCCAACCGAGCAAAACATCTTAGTAAAAGACACGCATGGAAGTCCTGGGAATCGGACCAGTTCTTCTCACTTTCCACTAAGCAGTAATCCAGATCTCAGGAGGCCACACAAAAGCAACTGACAGCCCAGGGCCGGGCGTGTGGGAATGGGCCTGTGCACGTCAGCCGCATACGCACGTGGGCCCAGGAACGCACACACGTTAGAGTCCAAGCCGACGACCGACAGGCACATGCCAGCCTGCCCCCAGCGCTGACGCGCTGCCATTTAACCAGTGCGCATGCGGTGCGCAGCTCTGCTCCCGGTCGCTCATAAGAGACAAGGTTAACATTTGAAGTGACGGACTACAACGTGTTATTTCCCCATGCAATGGACCCATGGCTGCGCCGCCTTGGAAAACACTTAATTTCAGTGATTGAACACACAAGCACGCACTCTCGCTGCTCTGAGCCCTTGACAGCTTCTCCATTTTATACACCAGGGGAACCTTTATTTTTCCTCCTTAGCTTTCACCCTCCCCTTTATACCTGAAGGGAAGCAAAATGGATATCCTGGCAGAGCAACGGAGAAAGAAACCCTGAGAATGAGACTAAGTGTCAGTGTCTTTTACCCTAGAAATATTCACCGCCATCTGCTCTAATTACTGCTAATGCTTGGGCCACTATCTTCATATAATAGAAATAATGATGTCCTCAAGGGCAGAAGAAAAAAATTTTAACTGAAACAAACAAAAGTTGATTACATTTACCTCCCAGACTAAGGAGGTACCGAGCTGGCTTGCAGCGAGCAATCAATTTGTACGAGGGACAGATCTGCGACTCACTCATTTTGGGTCCCTTGGTGGCTCCTCCTTTCCCTCTCTGTCCACCACTTCAGAGGAGCGCTGCCCATGGCTCGCAGGGAGCCACAAGCTGACCGGATACATTTCCAGGTTAAAGATTCCTCCCGATTAATGCCCAACATTTGGATCAGAATCACACAGGTGCTGCCTGGCTTCCAGATGGTGTCATGTTCAGTTTTGACGGGTACTGAACACAGGCCTGGGCATAACTCCAAGGTTCTGTCACAAAGGGAACTTCCACCACCCTACACCCAGGGCTGAACCTTTATTTATTTTTTAATTTTATTTCTATTATTTCTAATTTTATATTCTTTTTAGTATTCATTTTAACCAGAAAAAAAGACAAAATAGCAAGGAAGCAGTTTCAAAACAGGTTAGCAGGATGGCTACAATAATTAATACATTATGTATTGTTGTCTTCATAGTAGTTGTTCCGAGAACAAGATGCACACATGATATACTGTCTAAGCAGTACTAGCATAAACCACTATCCTCAAAGAACTAAGAGAAAGTAGGTGTATACCTATCTAACTCTCTTATGTACGCATAAAGAATGCTAGAGACAACTTAGACTCATCAGGAACAGAAATGACCAAGTATTAGCCCATTCCCTGGATCTAAGTGGACTGTATGGAGCCTAGAAAGATACAGAGGGCACCCCGGCAAGACCAGGAGGAGAAGCCTGACCTTTACAAAGTCCAAGGCCTTCCTGAAGCCCTAAATCCAACATACTACTTGTAGTGAGCGGAATTCTGAGATACCACCAGGACCCCGTCCCCCAGTAACACATCCTGTGCAACCCTCTCCCTAATCCCACGATGAGGTTGTTTATGGCAGTGGAGAAAGAATTTCGCGATGTAGTTCCTTCCACACATCAGCTGACTCTGAGCTAATAAGGAGGTAGACTTCACCTACACAAGTGAGTCCTTACGCTACAAACCAACCCTTCCAGTCTTCCAGAAGGGATAAAATGCCATGTGCGTAGGGCTCAGCAGCAGACTTTAGGAGTGGAAAATGGCCTCTGGCCCATAGCCAGCAAGAAAAGGCGGAACTAACTCGGACAGGCTCGGGGACCTGACCTCTGCGGACAGCTCAAGTGTGTTTGGAGAACAGCCCTGAGCTCCGTCCGCATGAGAGTGAAGTTGGGCTGACTCTGTTGTGTTGTGTTTTGTTTATGTTGAGATAGGGTCTCAATGTATTGCAGGCTGGCCTTGAACTCATGGTGCTCCTCCTGCCTCAGCCTCCCCAGTGCTGTGATTAAAGACATGTGCTACCATACCCAGCTGGGCTAACACTTTGGTTTCAGCCTATGGCACTTGGAGCAGATTCCCAGCTGCTCAGTACCCGGATTTCTGAACCACAGAACCATGATGTAATCAACGGGCGCTGCAGCTTCTGTGCAGATGGTCCGGCACAGCCCCACAGAGTCAGAGGTGGAGCTTTTTCAAAGGTGGCTGAATCTAGTGTGTGTAACTGATGCATGGGGCAACGCTAGGATGGTGGGTGATTACTAACTCAACTCACTGACTGTCTTGGCACTGTCCTGGTCCTGGTAGCTTGGGGACAATATAAGGGACAGAGAGACGCTTTCTGCGTCCCTTGCTGGCTGCTTGTTCTGCTTTCTGTGCGCCATGAACCGTTTCTCCTTTGTGATACCACCCTACCACACCACGCTGCCTTGAAGCAGCGTGCCATGGACTGAAACCTCCACAGCTGTGGACCCAGTAAACCTGTCCTCCTTGCACTTTGGGTGTGAGGTATTTGTCCCCACAACAAGAAAAATAAGTAAGATCAAATATTGTTTTAACTCCTCGGAACGTAGTCGTTTACTAAGCAGTAACAGACAGCTAATACGCCACCTACTGGCCTTCTTTGGAAAGCAGCTTCCCAGAGAGCCGATTTGGTTTTTGCCCTTTCTCATCAAAGGTACTGCTTGCTCATAAGAATAGAGAAAAAAAGTGTGGCGTTGGGGTGAAGGGCAGAAGGTCAGGTTGTTCCTTCAATGCATAAAGACTCTCCCCACCGCAGGACACGAAGTATAAAATCTTGAATTCATGATGCTAAGAAGCATAAATTAAGGCCTGACACAGACCTTTCACTGGCTCACAGAAGGCTACGTCTCCTGAAGGTATGCCCCAATGACTTTGTGTCATCACAACCTCGCCCAAAGCTGAAGAAATGAAATAATCTCCTGGTCCTGAGCACCGTCATGATGTGTGTCTTTGGGAGAAAGTGAGGGTTGCAGAAAGTTCGCATTCTGACATTAGTTCTAAAAATGACACTTGGGAGTAACAGGCACTAATTGTGTTACTCTTCTATAAGCATTGCTTCCTAAGGAGAGAAGAGAATTTGATTTTATTCCCTTGCTTTAAAAAGAAAAGAGAAAGGAAGGAAGGAGAGAGAGGCAGGGAGACAGGAGGGAGGGAGAGGAAGAGAGAGGGGGAGGAAGAAGGGGAGGGAGAGAGAGAGGGAGAGGGAGGTGGGAGAGGGAGGGAGAGAGAGAGAGAGAAACAGAGACCTAGATGGGGAAGCCAAGCTTAGAAACCAGAGCAGTCCATCTCGCACCTGCTGTTTCTTCCCTGGCCTTGCCTACCTTTGCCCTTTTCCTTTAAGCTTCGGAGAACAGATCCACATACTTCTTAGAAAGCCTGGAGAAAATAACACTGTAAGCTTTCCGATCTCCCGGAAGTGGTGCTGTGTACCAAGAACTCAAGGACGTGCGCCCTGATTCCTAACCCTGAGCAACGTCACCCCACTCCTGTTACTGCCAGTGCTCAACATTCTTAGTTCTGTCTAAGGAGTAAGGAAGCTCAGAAAGCTGTGACTCAGCACCAGGGCGACGCCCAAGGCACTTCCCAGTCCACTTTACAGCCAATGCCTCTCAGGTAAACACTAGGGATGCTGGGAAAATCATCACTGGTCTTGCAGAACAACCATGGCCCACTGTTCACCGGCACTACGGCACCTACCCCCAAACCTGTGAACACTTAATTGCATTTCTAGGCCCTAAGAGCCCAGTTTCAAATCCATTGTTTGCTTTAGCCCAAATGCATCCGCCACACATTGTCCCTTTTCTGCCAAATCTTATTTATTGATTCCAGATGCAATGAATCACTTACTGACTTGAGCGGCATTAGAGGTAAACACCAAGGTTAAAATGTAGAGATAATTGAATAATACCAACTACCAGGAACGGCGATGCAGGCAAGAGAGGAAATATATCCAAGATTTCAGATAGAACAGTCGAATGGAAACCCTCCACTCTCAGGCCCAAAACCACAGGCCATTTTGACATTGTGGGGAAAGAAAAATCTATATTTTATTTTCTCAAATTGTCACATCAGTTATTAACATCAGAAGAAGAAATAATCAGGTGACATAGCTTAAATACCTAAGGATTGAAAGTAAAGCATCCCAGAACCAACTGTAATGTCTAAATGTCAAAGATATTTTCTTAAATGCATATTCAATTTATTGTTTAGACTGTAGTGAAATAAGATTAATTAAATACACCCACTTTCCTTTGTAATGCAGTCCTCTTCAGAGGAAACCCTATAACGCAAACATTTTCAAAAGCCCTTCCAAAAATTCATAAAGTTCAACACAATTTCCACACAATAAAATGCACTTTAATCACTTGCTTTGTAGTCACCTGGAGTCTATTGTTTGCAGCTCAGAAAATATATAAACATGGATACAAAACATATACACAGAAGTTTATACAAGCACATGAAAAACTTTTATTATGTCTATTAAGGCCGAAAACTCAGAACTCTAGGCCAATACTGAAGAATCCATAGGCATAGTTATTAAACATCCCCTCACAGATTAGAAGGTCAAGACCACAGGGACCTCCATGAAATAAATCCCAAGACGGCAATAATCATCTGCCCCACAAATGAAGGCCCAGCTAACCCCACAAGACATCCTACAGAGCTGTCGGAGGCCGTAACACCTCCCCAAATCATGCACAAAACACCTTGCCCCAGAATTCTCCCACTTTGAAGAGCCGCCCCCTTGCTGAAAACCAAACCTACTGTAGACTACTGATGTGGCTATGTCTGGCTTTAACACAGTATAAACTTCTGTCCCAGTTTTTCAATGAGAGGAACAGCTTCCAGGATCACCCCTGTATTAATTCAGAGCTAATGAAAAGTTTAGACATCGCAAGACACAGCTATATAAATGCATAGAGAAATACATATATACACTGCCTCATTTTATAAGTAGCTGCTACGAGATTATTGAATGCATGGAGCATGGGTAGCGTCAGAACAAGAGACAAGCCGTGGTGATCTTGGCCCTCTTAAGTTCACCTTGTTACAGCAAGCTTGGCAAGCAGGGAGCAAAGTTTGCTCTCATCCTCCACCTTCAAATCACTGACAATATCCAGACAGCCCCTCTCAAATGAAGTTCTGCTTCCTGGATCTGTTCAAAGTCAGGTTTTGCCTGGCTGGTTGCCTGGTTGCCTGGTTGCCTGGTTGGCTGCTTGGTTGTCTGAAAATGTCTGAGGGAACAAAATCATTGCATTTTTTTTTTTACCAATCACGTATGCTAGAATCAATCTTTCCTTCCTACCCTCTGCTCCTTCCCATTACATTATCCTAACTCTGTAATCTTTAAGCTCCTCACGTGGACAGACAAAGCTAAGCTAAACTACATTGGGTTTAAAACATTATTTTAGCCAGGGAGACAGCTTCAGGCATTCAGGTGCCTGCCTGGCAGGTTCAAGATCCTGAGTTTGATCCCCAGTACTGAAAACAAAACCATTTTTTAAATTTTTTTGAGAATATTCAAAGACAATGTATTCAGGACAGATGATTCAAATCGTTTCAGATTCCCTAAGCAATAATAATGCTAAGAAAGTGTTCAAAGTACGTTAATACAGTAAGTAAATATAGATGATAAAGGAAGCTTAATTACATTGTTCAGATTAAAATGGTGGATTTTTACAACACAATGTATTTTATGTAAAATAAATCAGACTCATGAGTGAGCATTACATTGTCTCCTGGATGTAAGAGACTGAAAGAGTAAAAGAGGACCGAAGTGT
>PVJA010031448.1:0-24916 GCA_004027025.1 Myocastor coypus
GCTTGGGCTGGAGGGGTTCAAAAAAAAAAAAAGAGGGGGGCGGGGAAAGGGAGGGCAGGCCAAGGATCCTGACCCAGCCGGCGCTTGGGCTCAGCTCCCAGCGGTGCGGTTTGGGTCTGGGCTGGAACAGGAAGTTAGTCACGGGAACGCAGAGGCGGGGCAGAGGGGCGCAGGGGGCTTACCCACGGCGGGTGCGCAGGCTGAACATCTTTTGTCTTAAAAGTACAATGCTCCATGAGGTATAGGCTCTCCACCACTGCTGTAGTCCTTCATTTGTCTAACCTTGGAAGTCCTGAGGCACTCCCTCTGTCCCTCACTCTGGACCTGACACCTCTGCGGGCCCTGTGAGAGGGCTCTTCAGGCGGACCCAGCCTCTCCCCAGGGCTGGCCAGACCCACCTCCCTACTTGGCATGTGGCAGTACCTCCTGCTGTGCTTCTTGGATGACTCATCTCTGGATTGAAATTTATTGATCATTTTTTAAATCGTTGACACACATAAACTTTTTTCCCAGAGTTAAATCTGAATCATCATTTTTTAAGGAATTTAACGATGGCCATTACATTGCATATTGTTGTCTTCAAATTAGTTGATCAGATTAGCAGATATAAGCATGGAAAGTTGGTAAAAAATTATATTAAATTACAAAGTACATCCAGAAAAAAATTAAGCATTAACTGCTCTTTGCCACAGATCAGCAGAAATAGGCAGTAGAATTATGCAAGCTGTCCTGTGTATATACATATGCATTTCTTTTTCCCTGCCTTATTTCTTTCTTCTCTTTCCCCTTGTTCCAGCCGTTCCTTCCCTTTGGACATAATCTTTAAATGATAAAAAGGTAAAATATTGGAGAAATTCTAGGTCCATGAGGTGGAAGGTCATACTTTAGAGCGAGACATGTTATTAAGCTATATTACAGGCAGTGTTAACCAAATGAATAAGTTGAAATATATGTTCTAAGCTTAAAGACATCTTTGGAAGATTTTGGACATGGCTATAACCCAAGGAAACATGGTAGGAAGTACACACGGGATCAAATGGAAAAGATCGGAAATGGAGAGAGCCTTAACAACTTCTGTAAATCAGCATTCATTTAAACTAGAAGCCCGTGACATGCTGGACGCTGAGACTGGGCGTGGCGGTGCCGACCTGGAGTGCCCGCACTGGGGAGGCTGAAACGGGAGGATCGCTAGGACCCTGAGCTGCATAGTGAGACGCTGTACAAAAATAAGTATTAAAAAAAAAAAAAAAAAAAAAAAAAAAAACTAGAAGAAAGGTGAGAGCACCACAGAGGGCAGAGGATCTCCCATGTCCAGGGGAGAGGGAAAGAAGGTGGGTGGGACATTCTGACTGCAGGCACAAAAGTGTTAAATTAAATGTATCATATTTGACAGATCAGTGTCTTGAAATTGAGAGCAGTATCAGCTCGGGAGATGGGAAAGCAAGAGAGCTGCGCGAGGAGAAAGAAAGCAGAGGAGGGACTTGCCCAGGACCACCCAAGTCGCCTGCTACATATCCACGCTAGGGCAGATGGGAAATCACAGGCCTGCCGAGCAAGCCATCAAAACTGTCTTGAGATGCTTTCCCAGCAATATTCCATTCATCTCCCAGGCATAGAAAATGCAAGACATTTAAGTGTATTACAGAGGGGGATCTTGACACGTTACACAGGTGAAAGGGAAGTCGAAGGATGCGACTCTGTGGCAAATGAAGGGCTCTGTGGATGTCAGGGGGAGATGGAGGGAGCGAGGGCCTCATCGGCTACAAGGGAAGGCTTAGTGCCTCACATCGCTGAACTCAGGAAAGAGAAGGGTTCTGGTTCAGATGAGCAGTCCGAGGATGAAGTACCATTGCAGCGGGACAGACAGTTGGAATATTGTCCACAGAAGAAGGAAGCTAAGTGCACTATCACGAGGGTATTTTCTGGACTGTTTGAAAAGTAACTGTCTCCTCCATCTGAACTTGAGTTGCCTGCCAGCAGGGATCAGGCTTGCTTTCACTCTCTGTCTTGTTCTCAGTATTTATCACAGCACCTAGGGAGAAAAGTGCTCCCAAGTACACCTTTTGTGAGAGTTAATTATACTAGTAAGTCAAGCACTTTCAGGCCTGAAGTCTTTTTCGTTTATAGCTCTACAGGCTGTGTATCTTGAGACTCAGTTGCAAACATAACCAGGAAGGCTTCTTCCCACTTGCAAATCCCCAGCTTCTGGTTGAGTCTTTCCCTAGAGTGCCAAGGGCTGGGATCTCTCTTAAGGGTCCTTTTCAGTGACATTAGTATTGTTCCCGAAGTCTTGGTCCTCATGGCCTAATCATCTCCATTACCATTATCTTGGGGGTTGAGATCCTAACATATCACTGTGGGATGCCCACATTCAGACCATAGCAGGAAGTGCTTGGACAGTGGTCCAGGTCATTGAGTATGGTCATTTGTCAGAAGTTTGGCTAAGTCCTTTCCTTTATCTGATTGATAACTGACCAAAAATCATAATAGATCTTGCAGAAATCCAGAAGATCAATTTCTAGAAGTAAGTATAACCCTGAACCAAAACCAGAGAAGGAACCCACCACCTAGAATGTGGAATTGCTATTTCACTTATTTAAGCCTTAACATTTGTCAAATAGACACCATGAATCAGTCATAATCTCTAGTCATAATCAGTCATAATCTCTACTTTCTGCGTAGCCCACTGCCATGACTGCAGGAGGCTTTTGGGGACACCCGGGCAGGAAACATCACAATCAGCAAAGTAGGCCAAAGTTAACTCCAAAGAAAACACTTTTTTTTTTTTTGTTATAGAAAAGGATTATCTCATTTCTTCAAATGGAGCTAAACTCTCTGTTCCTTGCATTTAAATTAGTCCACCCATGCTTGCTTTAGTAACTGATATGCCATTACCTGTGAGGCCCAGGCTTGATCTCCAGAACTGAAAAGAAGAATACGAAAGTGTTGTGTGTTATAGACATGTTAGTTGGGTAGTCTGTAGTGCACTATAAGACTGTAAGTACTCTTTTCTGGCTGGAATCATGGAGGGTGTAGAAGAAAAGGTTCCTGCTGTACCAGAAACCCTTAAGAAAAAGCCAAGACACTTTGCAGAGTTGAAAATAAAGTGCCTGAGAAAGAAGTTTGTCCAGAAGACGCTTCGCAAGGTGAGGAGGAAGCTTATCTATGAAAGAGCCAGGCCCTATCATAAGTACTACAGAAAGATGTACAGAACTGAGCTCTGAATGGCTACGATGAGGAGAAAATCTGACAACTTCTATGTCCCTGCAGAGGCCAAACTGGCATTTGTCACCGGATCAGGGCTGTCAATGGTGTGAGCCCAAAGGTCCACAAGGTGCTGCAGCTTCTTCACCTTCGCCAAATCTTCAGTGGCACCTTCATGAGGCTCAACAAGGCTTCAGTTAACATGCTGAGAATTGTGGAGCCATACATTGCATGGGGGCCCCCAAACCTGAAGTCAGTAAATGAACTAATATACAGGCGTGGCTATGGCAAAATCAATAGGAAGCAAAGTGCCCTGGTGGAAAATTCATTGATTATTTGATCACTTGGTAAATATGGCATCATTTGCATGGAGGATCTGATTTATGAGATCTATTCTGTTGGAAAACACTGCAAAGAGGCGAATAATTTCTATGGCCATTCAAGTTATCATCTCCATGAGGTGGAATGAAGAAAAAGACCACTCACTGTGTCTGGAAGTAGGGAAGACCAGATCAACAGGCATATTAGAAGGACAAACCAAAGTATCAACCAGGGTGTTTTTACGATTTGGTCAGTTAATAAAGTATCTGCTTTGTTTCAATTTTTCTAAATGGAAGAAAAGTGACTGTAAAATCTTTGATGACCCAGTGCATGTAAACATTTAAAAACGAATACCAATGAGCAGCGGTTTTAGACATTCTGGTGTGGGCTCGGCTGAGCCTCACGGCTTTCCCCGCTGTGCCGTCTGGTGAGTGCCTTCCCTTCCCTGGTGAGCCACCTGTTCCAATCCATGATTTTATCACACGAGTTGGGAAAAAACACCCACGAAGTGGAACTAGATTTATTTTTGAATTGTGCCCTTTACCAATCTAAGTAAGAACATGAAACATGTTATTAATCTAACTTCAGTGAAATATGATAGGTTTTCAAATAGCGCTGTATTAAATTCTCTGTAACAACATAGCTATTATGTACATAGGAAAAAGTAAATAATTAAACTGTGTTCTGAGAAGTTGACTTTTTAACTTTACCTTAAATTGCAGGTAAAGATCTAAGACCATACACATACACATAATATCATATTTAGATATAATATTAAATATAAATATCATATATAAATATAAATATATAAATGCAGATGTAGATGACTAGGAACAAATTTGAATTTCTCTGACTTTTCATTTCTACTATGCATTTTGTTACAAATGTGACTCAGTACTCTGCTTGCAAATCAGCATCCTGACATTACACTGAAATAAATGAGTCTGTTTTACACTCTAAGGATCAGTTTATTTTGTTTCCATGTACTCTTTATTGGTCTGAATATGTAATTTTCTTCTGCTGTGAAATTTCAAGGGACTAGAGAGTAGCCCTGAATGTACTAGCTAGAATGCTCTCTGAAGACAACTTATGACATTGTAACCCTATGTTGACACAGTCCAGATCACGAAATTGTGCTAATCTTTATCTTTATATTTATTGAAATATAGTTAATTTACACTAAAGAGCATAATTAAAACTTAATCACACTCTCTTCTCTTTAATATTATCGCCTTGAGTCACATTTCTGAGAGCATTCTTAATGTTTATTTCTAAACTGTAATGTTTGCAGCAGCATGACTAGGATAAAACCAAACTATTGGTGTTGATTCTTCAGAGGAAATGGGAAGATTGAGTGAGCCAATGTCTTTATTAACTATGAACGACTCTCAGGCTGGGATCTAGAAAAAAATGAATATTATTAAAATAGTAAGGGCTGGTGAGATAGCTCAGCAGACTAAGCATCTGTTTTAGCAAGCACAGGGACAAGGGTTTGAGCCCCATTTCCACAGGCCATGTAGGCCCCCGCCCCTGGGCATGCTGAGCTGGTGACCAAGTCTGGGCATGGTCACACACACACCTGTAATCCCAGCACTGGGCAGGCTGAACACAGGAGGATCACTATGTGTCCAAGTTGCATAGTGAGACCCTGTACACAACACACACAGTGAAAAAATAAAACAAAACAAAATAAAATAAAATAGTAACTATTGCCAGAGCTCAGCTGAACTGTGGCTACTTCTCCCACCAGCATGGAAGGCAGGTAGATGTAGGACATAAAAGAAATTGAAAAAGCTCTATAAACACATAGACACTAAATAATACCTACCTGAATAATCAGTGGGTCATATATGAACTTAAAGAAGAAATTAATCAATATATTACAATCAAATGAAAACCCTGATACAACCTACCAGAGTTGCGGGATGCAATGAAAGTTGCCATATGAGGAAAATTTACAGCAGCAAATTCTGAAATCCAAAAAACAGAATGAGCCCAGTAAACAGTTTTATGCTGGCCCTGAAGTTCCTAGAAAAAAAGAGCAAGTCAAGTTCAAAGCCCCGAAAGGCAGGAAATTATAAAGCTCAGAGAAGAAATAAATGTAATGAAGATCAATAAACCAATACAAGGAATTAATGCATTGTAGAATTGGCTCTTTGAAAGAAATAAAATTGATGAACCCTTAGCCAACCTTATCAAAAAAGGGAAGAAAAATTCAAGTTCATGTGAAAAAGGAATGAAAAGGGTGAAGTCACTGCATACCCTATAAAAAATCAGAAGAGCTTCAATAACTACTTCCAAAAATACAGTCTAAAGGGACCAAAGATTTAAATATTAAAGCTCAAATACTAAGTCTTGTGGAAGAGTCAGTAGGTAGAAATCTTAGAGTTATAGGGGTAGTAGAAAGTTCATGAATGAAAACTAGACTGCATGGGAAATACTTCAAAGAATCGACAATTGGGATCTCATGTTTTTGAAAAGTTTGTGCATGTCAAAGGAAAGCACTAACAGGGTAAAAAGAAAACCCATGAATTGGGAGAAAGTTATAGTTAACTGTCTCTCATGCAAAGGTCTTCTATCTAGAACATATAAAGAATTAAAATAATCAGGCCTCCAAAGTTGAAAGACCCAATCCAAACATGGGCATCTGAGATGAATATACACTTCACAAATGAAAAATTACAAATGGCAAATAAGAATTTGAAGAAAATGTTCAGTTTTATTGATTATTCAAGAGATGCAAATTAACAATGCTGAGATTCCATCCAACCCCATAAAGAATGACTATCATCAAGAAGTCAGCGAATAATAAACGTTGGAGTGATTGTGGAGAAAGGAATTCATTCCCACTGTTTGTGGGAGCACAGTGAAGGCTGGAACAACTACTATGGAAGTCAGTGTAGAGATTCCTTAAAAAGCTAGAATTAAAAATCCCTTTCAACTCAGAATACTTCCCTTTGTTGTAAGTTATATGTCGGTGCTGAAAGGAACGACGAGAAGACCCGCTGAAAGTAGCTCAGAGGACTCACTGAGATTCATCCTTCAGTGAGCCAAGAACCCCAAAGCAACGCAGCTTTATTTCGCTCTAGTGAGTGTGATCTCATGCACAATCATCTCAGCAAAGGAGGACCATGTGTGTAGTCACAAACGAGACCAAGATCTCTATTGACTTCCATCCCTTCTCTATCATCAGTTTCACACAGGGGTCAACCATTAGCATTCTAAGCAAGGGAGAAAGCGGCAAACAGAGAGCCCACAGGTGAAGCTGCTATCTATCACCTGGAGTCCCAGCTTTCCGGGATTTTCAGTAACAGACCACAGCTATCCGTGGGCCCCATTTATTACACTCCATTTCTTGAAATGCTAGCTTGGTTACACCTTTGTAGCTATTTTTCAAAAGAACTGAAAACATAATTCCACAGTGAAACTGCACCCATAGTTATAGCAGCACAGTTTGCCATAGCCAGATTTATGTGTGTGTGTGTGTGTGTGTGTGTGTGTGTGTGTGTGTGTGTCCATGTGTGTGTTTGTGCACTAGGACTCAAATTTAAGACCTTGTGCTCTTGTGCTTGCCAGGCAAGTTGTCATACCACTGATATATGTCCCTGGCCCTAGTCATAACTGAGTCTTGAAATCAACTCAAATTCCCATTGGCTGAGAAGTGGATAAAGAAAATGTGCTATTTTTACACAATGAAGTATTACTCACCTATGAGAAAAGATATGTTTGAGGCTTTTATAACTAAATGAAGCAACTAAAGAACATATTGGTGGGCCAGCCTAATTGCTTAGTGGACTAAAGTGCCTGCTCAGGCAGAGAGCAGTGGCCAGGGTTTGATCCCCAGTGTGCCCTGTGGCCCTGCCGGGCACGCCTGTAAGCCCAGCTCTTGGGATGCTGGTGAATCACCACATGTCCGATCTGCATAGTGAGACTATTTAGACCCTGTACTACATATAAAATAAATAAAAATAAAATACTATTTTGAGTTTTCATAATTTGTTTATCCCTATGTGTATAGATGACAAATAATTATGCATATTATGATTTATATATTTCATTGTTTACTATACATTCAAAAATCAGTGTTTTTTCATTCTCATGAAAGGCAGCTGATATTTTGTGCTATAGCTTAACCTTATTATTCCAAATATTTTTCATCTGAGTCATGCTCTGACTAGAGTAACACATCTTTATCTACAAGATTGGTGGTCTTGCTTCAGTTACACAGCTACTCCCTAGAGAATAAAAAATACCCACCACCCTCTCACTGACCCCATCTTCTGCTTTCCTGGGTGCTGGAGACGGTGTGAGCGGCCACCCTGTGTGCAGGAGCCCTCTCCGGCATGTCCTGTACCGCCAAGCCTGGGTCCTGGAAGGCACATCAGAGCCCAGAGCTCTTCTGAGGAAGAAATTCACATTGCAGAGCCATAGCTTGGCCCACTCGGCAGGTGAAGATTCTGAGCCATCTTCTCTTTTCCATAACGTGAAACACAGCGACCAAGTCGTTCTGACTCACGCCTGCAGTCAGCGGGCCCTCCTCCAACTCCAGCAGAAGCCCCACCCTCCCAGCTGAGTGCATGAGCAAGCCTGCTTTTCCTATCAGAGGTGTTACAGCAGCGGAAGTGTTCTTCCCCCATTATACAGCAAGGACTTCGGCAGCCGAGACTAATTCCAGAATCTTTATGTCACTCTGCCTGCGTTCCGTCAGAACCTTGCCACACCATGTGAAGGTGGAGAAGAACATTTGAAATGAATGAGTAGAAGGAGGAGGAATAGAACACATGCCCAGGAAAGACTAGCTCTGTTCCCTTGACCATGTCATTGGTATATAAGGATTCCATGTGTGGAAATTCCGCCAAATGCGAGCAAACATTAAGCTAAAACATCGCCTAACTATCACTTGTCCCATCACAAATCCTCTTAGAGCATATAAGAGCCTCCTGGCTCCTTTCCCTCCTTCTGTCCTGGGAGTGCTGCACGGAACGTGGATCCAGGTCCAGCGCTCAGTCGGGTCAAGGTCATTGGTCTCTCCTTCCCACACTGCTACAAGATCTTTTCTTACAGCTCATCTTCTAGTTCAGTTTCACATATTCTACAAATTCTCCATACAGTTTGCAAATTCTCATATGCTGAGTTTAAATAGTCATCACTAGCTATAATATCCTCAAGCCTTGCACATAAAGCCATCTAACATGAACCAGAGAGGACTGCAGTGGTTTGTGCAGGTGTTGGAAATTTCTGCAGCCTTTATCAGATATCTTTCACCTGTGTTATCCATCCTTAGGAGGTAGTAAGAACTGCTTGAACAAATAGTATTCCTGAGACTAATAAGGTCTCTACTACTGTTAGGTCATTTAAAATAGTCCTCAGCAAATTGTTTCAAATTTAAGATGTTTTTGTATTTATAATAATTTATATGAATAAACATTATATTGTGAATTATTACATATTTATAAGCAGAATAACTACAATACAAATCTATAGCATTACTCTTAGAATCATTACTAAACTAAATTCTTGTGAAAGGTGAAAGATTTATATGATCTGAAGAGAAACCAGAGTATGAAACTAAATTCCTGTGGAAAAGTGATTAGAATATAATGGTATTGAATTTGAATAATAAGAGAGAATTTGAATATTATGCTTTAATTTTACATGTTTATTATAACTTTATGTCTTTATGCGATTTTACTAAGGCAAAGCTTAATTTTATTTTTTATTATTACTATTATTATTATTATTATTATTATTATTATTATTTTAATGGCCAGCTCAGCTTGCCCTGGGGGTGGGGCTGGCGCAGCATGTGGTGCTGGAAATCAAACCGCAGTCCCTGCAGTTGCCTAGGCTTGCTTAAGTAGATGCTTTAGACTGCTGAGCCATCTCACTAGCCCCAAGCTTAGTTTTACAGATACAAATATTCCAATTTCATCACCAAATTTTATATTGTTTAATTGGTAAACTCCAGAAAATAGAAATATAAGGCCAAGTAAGTGATTTTTGTCCGAAGAGAAAAATTTTAATTTGTATTTCAAAACCAGTTCACACCTCACCCATTGTTTAGACTAGAATGACAGAGCATAATCAGAACTACTTCTCAGTGCTAGGAAATGAAAGACTGGTTTCAATTTTTGGGAGAACACACGAGTGTGATTGTCAAGGCAAGGCGTGGTGGCACACACCTATGATTCCAGCTCTCAGGAGGCTGTGGCAGAAGAATCACTGTGAGCTCGAGGCCATCCTGCACTACACAGTGAGTCCAAGGGCAGCCTGAAGTACACAGTGAGACCTTTCCTCAACCCTCCATCCAAAGAGTGTGATTTTCAAATAGGCAGGTGGCAAAGTGCAGATCCAAAGTCATATCCATAAGTAATTATCATAGCATTTAGGGACTCGCGTGTCATTAAGTACTATCATTTTCTTTAAAATAGACATACAGACTCCTTTGGGTCACAGAGATGTTAATATCTTGTACACCTGACACTGCCTGCCCCAGTTATTTAATAGTACTTTGATCAAGCCGGTGAGATAGCTCAGTGGTTCAAGAGCCTACTTAGGCAAGTTCAGGGACCAAGATTCCTTCCCCAGCACCACATGCCAATCCTGCCCCACCCCAGTGCGCTGAGTTGGCCACCGAGAGTGGGCATAGTGGCGCATGCCTGTGATCTCAGTGCTGGGGAGGCTGAAGAGAGGAGGATCACACCGAGTGTGGGCTGTGTAGTGAGAGCCTGTACAAAATACACAAAAAAGAGTACTTTGATTAATGACTTTGAGAGAATGTTCATATTATTGTTTCTATATTTTTAGCTTTCTAACAATTCTTGTAGTTCTCAATATTATTCCAGGTTTATGGTGTCTCTAGTAACAGACTCTAGGGTAACTTTCCTCCCATATGTTTCAGTGTCACCCTTTTTTTTTTTTTTTTGCCTGCTCAGTTCATCCTGAGGTGGAAGTGAAAGACATGTGGTGTGGGGAATCAAACTGTGGTCCCCTGTACCTGCCTAAGCTTGCCTAACCAGGTACTTTAGAATGCTGAGCTGTCTTGCTGGCCCCCAATGCCACCTTTTTTTTTTTTTTTCCTTCTTTTTTAAATGTATTTAGCACAGTGTCTACAGGGCCTCATCACACAGATCAGAGTGATCTCCTATTTTCAGCCTTCTCAGCATTGGGTTACAGGTGCCTACCACCAGGCCCAGTCTCAGTCACAGCTGTCTTAGTGTGCTCCAGGGACGGGACCCCCATGGCATGCCAGGGATCAAACCCGGGTCCATGAGTCTAGGCCGAGGCAGGCGCTTTAATCCACCTGACAGGCCTGCGACCTTTTAATTGTATGATTTGTGCAACAGACAGGAACACCTTCAATTTGTAATGCCGTGAATACTGGCACCTTAATCTGGTAGATGGAGAAATCCAAGCCCAGAGCCTCTAAGTACCTTTCTTACACAGGCTGCCAAACCAATTAGAGACCTAGGGTTTTCCTTACACAATGGAAAGGTGAGTAAAAATTGTATTTGCAAAAATTTGCAGTTTTAATTGTAATCTTTAAGGAGGACAACACGTTTGGTCAAGTTAAATGTTGCAGAAAAATAACACTCATTCTTGTAGAAAAATCAACTGAAGGTACCATTATTTTATTGGAAATTACTCAGTGACAGATGACAATATCTCTGATATTATTTGATAGCATAGCATGTTTTTTTTTTTCTTCATTTTTCAAAGTACATGCTCTTTGAAATACCCCCTTGAGAGCATATTTCTGAAAGCCAATTGCTTTGTGTACTGCAATAAAGGACTTTAATGATAAGATACTTTTATTTATGCAATATTTTTGCCAAACTAAAATCCCTATTAATGTTATGCTAGCTCCCAAAAGGCCCATAAACTTCGGTCCTTCCTTTCACTAGTAATATGTATTCAGTGTATTTTATCAACTCTTTTTAAACAATGACTGTCATTCTCAGAGGTCACTGGGTTCTGGTTTCCATATATCTCAAAATCTCTTTTTTATTGTATTTAGGACAGGATCTAGAGGGTCTACAGTGTCTCACTATGTAGATGAAACTCATAGTGATTCTCCTGTTTTCAGCCTCCGACATGCTGGGATTACAGGCGTGAGTCACCACGCCCAGTCTCAGTGGCTGTCTCAGTGTGCCCTGGGGGCAGGGCCAGCATGCATTTCAAAATCTATTCTACTGTTTAGATTTTACTATTACAAAATTAACTATTATCTTTCCATGAGAACAAATTGCACAAGTGAGTGTTCTTTGTCATTGATGCATAGTGATGTGAGGGAAATTGACAAGAGCTCTGAGGTTTTGGTTCTGTGATCTGAAGACGCAGCTTATTTGTTTGTGCAAAGGCAGGTGGCAGAGTGTGAACGCAAAGCCATTCCCATTGCATTAATTTGCCTTACCATTCCGAAAGCACAGATGTTAACTATGTCACAGCAAGGTGCTTTTATTGTAGTCACCTGCTGCAAGGCTCCCTCTTGGCGTGGTAGCCAAACGGAGCCCCTGTTCCCTTCTCATTTGCACAGCATTTGTTATTCGATGGCTCAAAACAAAACTGGAAATTATTTTCATTTGTAGGAAAATACATAAAACGAGATAATTTGGGGGGAAAATGAGTATAAATTTGAATTACATATCATCATAGTTAATCATGCGCATTCATCATAATGTGATTTGTGTTGGCTTTCAGCTGGGAATCCTGCTCTCCTGTGGTTTATGTTTTGATTTGATATTGTGTAGGTAAAATTCCATTTAGTCACTGGTAATTTCTAGAAAAAAAGTTTCACTGGTTCTTCTTTCTTTTAGCTCCTACCCATGAAATGAAATTTTAAATACTTTTCTGGGGTTTTTTTGCTGCCTATTTCAACTCATATTGAAAGCAATTTGACTCTGAAAGGACACATGGTGGTTGTAGGATATATGTTAAACATACTCTGTGCTTGGAGGTAGTTTCAGTTGCTTCCAGCTTTGAGCCTCAGATTCTTTAATCTCTTTGACCGGTTCTGTTCCTTAGACATCTATTGAATTTTCGTATCTTTAATTCAATGTCATTGGCTCCTGCGAAGCATCATGTATTAAAAGTTTGTTTTTATATGCTTTGATTTTTCATCCATGACTTGAATCAAACATAGGCCTTGTCATCTTCTCTGTCTAGAACCAAGTCAAATCCGTTTTCATTCCCTGTCCATCTGTATTACATCCAGGTCACGCTTTGAAAATTAATAAGCATGCATTCTTCTCATGATATGTAATAAAATCCTAACTATTAAAATGCAATAAGACACAAGGTAGCCTATACAATTATTCAGTTATTCTATTAAAGTGTGTTGATTTTCTATGGTTTATTAAAGGCAAGTAAACCAAAACCTTAGTCTGGAAAGATTAATAATATATCACAAAAGTTCCAGAGAAACATAGAAGAAATCACATATTGTAAAGTCTTATCTGGGTATGGTGGCTCACGTCTGTAATCCCAGCACTTGGGAGGCTGAGGCAGGAGGATTGGTGCAAGTTCGAGACCAGCCTGGGCTACAAAAGTGAGCTCAAGGCCAGCCTTAAGAGCATAGTGAGACCCTGTCTTAAAAAGACAAAAATAAATAAATAAATAAATAAATAAATAATAAATAAATAAATTAAAAAATAAAGTCTTCAGACAGACTCCTAAAGTGAATACTTTTTTTTTTTTTCCGGGACCGGGGTTCAAACTCACGACCTTGCACTTGCCACACAGGCACTTGTGCCTCGGAGCTATCTCCCCAGCCCCTTAAAGTGAATACTTTTTTTAAAAAAATTCTACTCCTACAAAAGTACTTTAAAAATTACGAATTTCACCATGAACATGAAAAACCACCAAATTTTTCCTGTGTTACTTGTTCTTTAACCAAACTGATTTTAATTTAAGACTGTTACACAAAAATATTCATAAATGTGTATATTTCCACTTGTAGAGATTCGTTTTCTTTGAAAATCATCATTTGAACTCTAATTCATAGACAAGTCAAGCCATGTGTCCAGTAGTTTCCACCGAGTGATACTGGAGGTCCTCAGACTCCTTCCTGCTTAGGCCCCTTAAACAAGAGTTTTCATGTCCTGAACAGGAGGTGACATCTCTCCATCTCACCTGGCTAGGCCTCAGAGAATGAACAGAGAATCGCGTGGGACAGCTTTGGAGCTCCAGGACTGGCATCAAGGCAGTCCCTCAGAACATTGCCAGTGTCAGCCATGCCCGCCATGGGGAAATTGAGACTGCATCCCTAATGCGGCAAGGTGTTTACCTCACAGGAGACCGAGGCAGGAAAAGGCCCAGAGTCCAGTAGGACACAGCAAGACCCAACTTAGAAAAGTAAAGCTCATACCCCTGAGAATCCAGAACATGTTGTAATGAAGTATTCATCAGTTAAAATTGATGTGTGTTTGTGTCATAAGTATGTGTTTTGCTATGTAGAATCCCATAGCCTACATAGTGAAATTAATCCATAAAATAGAGCTGCAGTATCCAGGGAATGGCAACTCTTAATTCTCACATTTTTCTCTCAATATGTCTGTTTGTTTCCAGACTTGGACATGGCTGGGTACATAATAAATACATGTCACCAATATTTATATTGTAGTGAAGATTTTGAGTCTTATTTTTCAAGTAGAAATATTTCTATTAATTGATATTACTGAAGTCCCTAGTAAGCAACATGAGAGGAGAACTCTGACATATTTTGTAGCATTTTGCTCCTCATTGAGAGCAAGCTTGAAATATGACAAAACACATTTTCTAATGTAAGTACAGATTGTACTAAGGTTAAAGTTTAAGGATATCAGCACTTTACTTGAACTAAAATAATCTTCAATATCCTTTGGAGAAAGATTAGGTGAGTTCTTAAACTAATGACTTTTTTTTTTTGCTTTGACACAATTCACAAATATCCTGCTTTTATATGGGCATAACATTTTGAAAAAATAACTAATGTGGATGATGTGAACTAAATTTTCCTTAGAATTAATGTTACTGAGGACTATAAATTAATTCTATACTTATTCCAATTTTATTAGCCTATGTGGTTTATACTTAAATTTTAAAATATCGCTAAGGAAATCAGTTTAAGATTATTGAATCTCATTTCAGTTGTCATTCATGAATTGGAAATTGGTTTGTCTTTCCTAGTGCACAATTTTCTGAACTAAAGAGAAGAGCCATCTGATGACATGGCTTAAAATAAACTAAGACATATGGGATTAATACACTTTTTTAAAAAATATGTCACCTTTTAAATTTACTTCAAAGTGTGAATACTACAGTTTGGAAGTGTTTTAAGTCCACAGGGAAAGACAGAGGACAAAAGCTGGAAACTAGAGATTAATTTTAAGAAATTGCAGGCCCTTGTTGTTCAGGTATTTTTAAACAGAAGACAGCTGAAGGGAGGTGCTGGTACTGCTGCTGAGAGCGACAGCAGCAGCTCCTGAATGTGGTGCTTGGCATTTCCAGAGAAGGCTGTTTATGAAGGAAACGGCGTGCTTGTTTCCAAAGCATGTTTCTAGCTCTCCACATATCACTGAAAATTTCTAGTCTTTCAATTCTGATAAAGAAAACAAGGAAATACATTTCACTGAGGCATTATCAATTTAGTGATAATTGCTATATTAATACCTTAATTTGTTTATCATAATAGAATGGAAACTAATTACACATATGACATCAGGCAAACCAATGTCTCCATGTCCTTAGCATTGATATTTAGAATACTAAATAGTAGTGCTATCAGTTTCTTTCCTGATTCAGCTTGTGTATTTTATTCACTTCTTACTGTTAAGCATGTATTACACCTCAGGAATGTGAGTAACATAAATTTCACCAAAGGAGTGTCAGGAGAAGGTGGTAAAATTCCAGGAAGACGTATGCAGTAAAACACTACATGTAAACCCGTAGCAAGGAGAACGTCTGTTAGCAAATCCAAAAGAGTCACATGGTAGAGGCAATTACTGAGGAAGAGTCTATGGCACCAGAGTATTAATGCATTAATGCAAAATATCCTTTTATCCCCTGAAGAGAGCTATTCACGGAGAAGGGAGAGGAGGAGAAGGAGGCAACCTCTCCCCCACCCTCCACTTTTAGGTTCTTGAAGATGGGTCCTCACCTAATAAATCTCCTGTTTTAGTTAGGACTCACAGTAATTCTCCTGTTTTCAGCCTCCTCAGTGCTAGAATTAAGGGGAGTGGTACCACAACTGGTCTTGGTGACTGGCTCAGTTGACCAGGGGTCAGACCCAGTGTGGCATGTGGTGCCAGGGATCGAACGCTAGGCCCTGTGCTTGCCTAAGCAGGCACTTAGTTGACTGAGCTATCTTGCTGACCCTCACATTTTCCATTTGTAATTGAGTTGATTTGAGCCTTTTTGATCCTTTTTTTGGTAAAATTGATTAGAAATTGTCAATTTTATTCATAGTTTCAAAGATCTGACTGTTCAATTCATTGATTCTTTGTATTTTTAAGTTTTAATTTCAATCATTCCTGCTCTGATTTTACTAGCTTTGGGTTTAGATTTGCATTGTTTTTGTCTTTCTAGAATCTTGAGGTGAATCATTAGTTTATTTACTTGGGCTCTCTGTTTTCCTGATGTGGGGTTCACAGCTGTAAAATCCCCTCTTGGATCTGCTCTCATTGTGTACCAGATAGCAGAGATTTACTTGCCTTTCAATATTAATGCAATAACATGAAGCTTTTTTTTAAAAGTGTCTCTAAGATCCTTTTAACCCAATGTACTTCCATTCTCTCCAGTATCACAATAATTTTTCTTCTTTGAATTTCTTTAATAGAGACTGCCAGTCTGGAGAAATAAATTTAATCAGAATATTTTCCTTTCAAATATTTCAAAAGAGGTATTCTTTGCTCTTGATTTCTTGCAAGAAATCAAGGTGATTGGTTTTTTGTAATTCTTTGGAAAATAAATAGGATCGTGCTAGTACAATATGGTAGGACCCTTGGGAAAAATGCAAGAGTTGCTGGTCCACAGATGCCCACTCAGAAGCCAGCATTTCTCTGCGAGGTGGGTTGGTGCTGCTGTATCAGCCATGATGGCTAAACACATAGCTGTGCTGCTGTCAAATCCACTGAGTTCACTCCTCACCACATGCAGATTACCCTTGGGGGGCTTGTTGCTCTGGAGTAAGATGCTCTCTTTTCACAAAGCTACTTCTTGAAGTAGTTAACTGGGAAATCAATATTTATAAATCAAACACACTACTATGAAAAACAACATTTCAAGTCCTAAGGATCTCTTGGTCTGCACTATCACCCATTGTAATTGCAATTTACTGACAAACAAAATACTTTCAGTGTATTAAACAGCACCGTCGCTTTATTTATGCCTCATCTTGTATCTTACTGAATGTACAGTCAAGCCTTCTCTCCTTAAAAAATCAATATTTGACATTTACTTAGGCCTGTCACTTTGAACCTCAGCAGCCACCTGTATAACTATGTGTCTTTATTATTAGTGAGTATTAATGTTCATCTGAAATGCTATAATATCAGGTAGCAAAAACTTCTGCTGGTGGAAACTTACTTGATATAATAAGACATATCACCATGAGCTATTTTAGCATTTAAAATTTTGTATCTTTGAACTTTGACTGTTACAATGAATCACTTAAAGAATATTTGATCATTAATGTTCTACAGACACGTGGATTGTGACGTTCACTCAGACTGCAGATACTTTGCCTGTAAGGGTTTGCAACTTACTGAATGCCAATGCTTTGTTTATATCGATTCCTGGCATCAGTTTGGAGATTATGCTGAGTGATCAATTTTAGCCGATTACTAAATCACAAATCGAAAGATAAATACTGACTTCTACCATAGGCAGAAGTAGAACACACTGATTTAAACAATTCTGGCTTACGGCAGTTGTGTATTATTCTTCTAGCCACAGCAGCAAATTAGTTCACCTTCAAAGTTGCTAAGTAGGGTTATAAAATGTGTTACATATATCATATAAAGCAAGGAAGCTCATAAGCTTATGTGCTTACATCTTAACTTTGTCTGTAGCTTCTTACTAAAATCATAACAGAAAACTAACTTCAAAAAGTCAGTGACTTATTAAGTTTCAAACATTATTTTCAACCTATTGCTATAATATAAATTCAACTAAGCTGTCTTCAAGTACAAAACTCAATGATATATTCTCTGTCCAATAACTGGTGAACGCTATCATTAGTGGAACACAGTATTTGTTTTTAATCCTCTCAAGGAAATATCAACAGATCCTCTCTTCAAGAGCAACATTTATCTTCTTTGCCTCCTGTGTTGTAATAGCAGTAATACTCTTTGAAGTATGTCACCTGCTAGCTATTGAATTTTACTAAAACTGCAAGAGAATGTCTTAGAAGTTGACCTGTTATAAAGACAGTGAACACTATGGAATTTGGGAGAATAATAAAACATATATTTAGCAAGGCTGTTCATAGAATAAAGTTCATTTTCTTTTGGCTTCAATAGACAAATAAATAAGTAAATAAATAAATGAAGCCAGTGAGATAGCTCAGCAAACTAAATGCCTGGTTAGGCCAGTGCAGGGACTGGTGTTTGATCCTCAGCACCACACACCATGCTGGCCCCAACACTGGGCACACTAAGCCAGTCACTAAGTCCAGAGGTGGTGGCGCATGCCTCTACCCCCAGAATTGGAGAGGCTAAAAACAGGAGACTCACTACAAGTCCAAGCTATCTAGTGAGGCCCTGTACAAAAACGAAAAAAACAAAAGCAACAAAAAATATACATAAAAAAGAAAATAAATGAATGTAGGAATTGACCAAAGTAGAAGTTTATCATTCTTCCCGAGAGTACTGTCAGTCTCCTCACTAGGTGTCCACAAGGGGATTCATTTTGTTATATACAGACGATGATTCACTGTGTCACGAATGCACTATACACATATGCACACACACCATACCTCGTAAGATCACATGCATCAACTGATGAAGGAAATGAGTGGACTAGAATCACTGTAATCAAGTCCCAGAACTACCTCTTAAGGCAAGGAGTGAGCCTACATTCGTTCTACTCCTAAAGATCACCCTTACTTTAGATACAATCAATGCAATATAGTAAGACATGGTGCAATTTCAACGAAATGTAAAAAGACTCAGAAGAGTCATCACACCCTAATAGAGAATGATAGCAGTCACCTGGAATAGTTTCCTATTCACGTAAAGACAGCACACCATCAGCATGTTGTCAGAAGGAGACATAGAAATGCGGCCTTTTGGTGGCTACATGATGTTACATGCAGCTGCAGTATTGTAGCTTAAGTGCTGTTATCGTAAAGTAAGATTTTAATCCCTGAATATGGTGAAAATAAGGGGAAAGCCATCTTAAGTGAATGTTTTGTTTGCTCATTTGCTGTGAGAATTGAGCACACTGGAACAAGACGCAAAACAGGTGTCTCTTTTAGTCTGTCCTTTACTATTTTAGCCCAGCATATAAGGGGTTCAGGAATGCCTGGTAGGCGGAGGCATTTTTAAATTATTGTACATACTGGGAGGTAGGTAAAATACTTATAAATATGTATGCATAATACTGCATTGAACTGATATATTCAACCACAGTTTCATGGTAATGTATCAGTCATATTGAAAATTCTGGTTGTTGTGTGTTAAAGCCAAACACTGTGCTAGATAAGAGAATTTAAATCTTGGACCTAGAATATCTGCAGTATAGACTTTCGCTGTCCCAGTAAGAACTGAGGTACTTAAGATCTCTTGATACTCCAGCAATGACGCTTTTCCATATTTCTTGAAGATTTTTCTTAGAGGAAATTCTGGACCACAGAAAGCACAAGGCTGAGTGGATCCCGCTGGCCCATTCCTTCCCTGAAGGAATCCACTTCTGCAGGTTACTAGGTCAACACCAACAAAGCCTCGCTGGTGGACAACGATGTTGGGCACTGGATGGAGGAGGAATAAGAAAGGACGATATAGTTTACATAAAAGCATATCATTTTGTACTGTACTTGGCTTCTCAGAAATTTCTGCTCCCAAACAAAAACAAAAGCATGAACAAGCAAATGGCAAACATTAAGATACTTACAACAGTTTCAAAATCTCAGACTCCCAAATTTTACCCTATTTGTTTTCTCAGTGGTTTGACAAAGGTAGTACTTTTCATTGCCCAAGAGTAGTCCTTGTAGTTACTTAATGAAATGTATCCACTCTCATTTATTATGATTTTCTCATGGTTCCTGATAATTACAAACCCTTATCCAAAGAAATCAGAATTAGTATATTTACTCAGATTATGAGAAACTTGCTAACTCCCTAAAAATCTAGCCAAAATACACCTCACAAAATGCACTGATATGGTTAGGTGATTACATGGATTTTCATAAGAACTAAATAAAGTAGCTGTTCATACTAAAGATATTTATGCTACTCAGTGAATACCAGTTAAAGCCATGCTTACCATTTATTGTGCACATTTTTAAAGCTAACAGATTTTTATGGAATTTCTAAAATAAAACATCACTGAATATTGAAACGAAGGAACTTCCTAAATTTTCATTTACCATTTGATCGCTTAGGCTAATTTGTAGAAGCTACATTCCAAGAAAACTTAATTAGATGCTTCCGCTGCTTAAGAGGGCAAAGAAAAATTCCTGGGAAATTCTGTCTCACTAAGAAGCGGAACTGGTGCTTGGGCACTTCCATCCATGAGGAGCTGCAGAACGTGTTCTCTTCCCAAAGACTGCCTCGAAGCTTAGAGGCAGTGACCACGTGGCCTCTGAACTACCCTCAGCAGTGTAGCAAGGAAACCGGCCAGCGTGGCGGGGACATGTGGCAGTCACTCCTGTTCTGCGTCCATGCACGTGGAAGTGTGTCTCTCGGCGCCCACTTTAGGATGAACTGCGCTCTGGTTTGGGCTAATTTGTATGTTAGTTATTATTCGATCCCCAGTAATAACATTAAGCAGTAGGGAAAGGTTTACATTGTATGCCTTTGACTTCTAAGTACTCAGAAATAAGAAATTAACATTTTTTCAGAAATGACAAGACAATAAACAGTTAAGATGGAGATGGGAAAAATTTTATTTCAGTGATAAAAATAAAATTTGTAAGTACCACTTTAAAACATAACATCGTTCATTTGAAATTCTTTTATGATAATCAAAATAGTCCAAGCTTCAAGGCCCAGATATCACAGATCAGAACTGACCTTTTTGATGAACTCTTAGGAAAAGCTTGGAGACTAGATGTTATGGTTTATGTCTAGTTGTACCCCCAAAGCCTTATGTAGTCATTGGGCAGGGACTTTTATAGATTGAGACTTGACTCATGAGTCACTGGGATTATGTGTTTTAGTACTGATGGGATTATCAGTCTGAGTAGGGCTGGGACTATGGGTGTGGTCTAGGGCGGATATCCTAAGGCAGAGAGCCTGATAGGAATATAAAGAGAGACAGAGAAACAGATTAGAGCTGTTGCTGTTGCTCTGTTGCCCTGTTTGGTTGGCTGCTTCTGCCACCATTTTGTTGCTGCTCCACCACCATGAACTGGATGCTCTCTGCCCTGTTCCACTCAGCCTTGGGCCAGCCGAATATGGACTGAAACTTCCAGTAACTGTGAGCTAATAAACCTTTCCTACCTTCATTTTGGGTGTCGGGTATTTGTCCCAGCAACGAGTAAAAAGTAACTAAGACACTAAATAATCTGTGATATGTATGCTTCCTAAAAACTAGCCACAAGATGGCTCAGTGGTCTAAAGTGCCTGCTTAGGCAAGCTTAGGTAACTGCAGAGACCGTGGTTTGATCCCTGATACCACATGCTGCACCAGCCCCACCCCCAGGGCAGGCTGAACTGGCCATAATATATGAAAAAAATAAATAAAAGTAAAAGTAAAAACTAGAATAGACTTTCACTGAATAGGGTTATGTCTAACGTTTCCTAATGGTCCAAATGTAATAAAAAATGAAAAAATAACATAACAGCAGTATTCCCTACATCTGAATATACCTTTAAGGAGAGATCTCAATGCTGTATGACTACTTGAATTTCTATTATGGTAATAAATATAACATTGTGAACACTTTTATTTCAAATGACTTGCATGATGGCCCAGTTGTCGCTTAACTTCAGGATTTCTGAATCCAACTCTAGTACTCATTATGTCTCTCTCTATTGCCATAGCTCACTCATTGCTGAAAAGATGCTGCTTATCTAGATAAATCACAATGGAAGGGAGGGAAAGAGAATGGGGAAATTGTTGAATGAAGATATATGTTGTACAGACAGACTCCTTGTGATACATGTGATCGCTGTGTATATCCAGATTGCACCTCCAACACACTGCAGGATTAGATGCGCTAATACTGTGCAGTGTGCTCTAACACAGTGAATGCACAGGTAGAAATAGCTTATTTCTGTCATGTCTTTCTTCCTTGTGTCTTTTTGGTATGAGAAAAGACCCACATTCTACCAAAGTGTAGACTATATGGATGGTAGTTAGCTGGGGAACTTGGAAAGAAAGTGCAGTAATTTGAATCAAAACGCTCTTTGCTAGTTGAGGTAGAATGCTTCCCTCGTTTCCCTGCAGTTCTGCTTGCAAGCATCAGAACGTTGCCCAGGAGAATCTTGAAAGTGAAGTGATGCATCACCAGGACCTAAAAGGGCATGAGTGAGCAGGGAAATAGTATTTTATTTCATCTCTCAGAGCTAAATCATCGCTATGTTGTCGTTTCTCTCTTCATTACAAGGAGAATCAAACATTTTGAGCGAGAGCGGCGTAGGAGCTATGTGCTCCGCTCTTCACATTAAGCTATCCTTTCACGATGTATGGATGAGGTTTTGTTATCAGTGCATAGCTTTAGCACGCAGAAGCAGGAATGGTCGTCCCACACTTGGAAATGCCTCTGTGTCGGTTCGGCTTTTAGTTCTTGGCCCGCAGTGACTGGGGACAGTGGCTGCATGATGTAGCTTCAGCGTGGAAGCTTTTGGGGCTCGCGTCCTGGCCTTGCCTCGCCTTTCCCTGCACAGATGTCACAGTTCCTCATGTTTCTCAGAGATCTGGCTCAATGTTCCCTCGGTTTCAACTTTCTTTTCTAACTCACCCAGTTTAGTAATTAAATCGTTCAGTTATTTTCTTTATTAAATCAGAGTATGAAAACATTTTTTTCATGTGGCTTGTATGCTACAGTAAGAACGAGGCCTGACTTAACCTCAAAGTAAGGTAACTTACTTTGGTTTGGACTTTGAACTTGATGTGATTTTATGCTTTTAAATAGAACTCTTCTTCCCTGGGTTACTTGTTTGAGTTTTTTTTTTTTTTTTTTTTAAAGAAAAAGAAAAACAGTGATTATCCAAATTGAGTGTTCACCTGAAATATTTATTAAAAATAGCTTTTGACTAACATAACTTATGTCTCTGATTAATTAAGTTATGATTGAAGAAGAGGATTTGCAATTGGGCTATAAAGAGAGAACCCGTGTGTTCTGAAAATTATTTTAATCACTATGTTCCCATGAGTAACAAGAACTTTTCCCTTGAAAGAAATACATTTAGCCTTGAGAAGATGCTAAACTAGCGAAAGATCTATGGCAGAAATGAAAGTTGGCGGACTGTTCACACTCAGATTGCTTCACTGAGATTTGTACATTTTATGCTTTTGGATATATTTCTGTGTTTCATAGACTGGAAAGTGACTCCTTGTAGAACTGCAGGCTGTAACAGAAATTGTTGCACTATAGACACTGTTCACAATGCCCATGGAAGGCTATAAATTCCAGACTGAAATGAGCTATTTGAACTCAAATTTGAACCCTATCATGTCTTCGACTCACCACACTGATGAAGTGATATAACTCCTGGAAGCCATAAGTACAGAAACAGTGGTATCAATGATGCCAGATATTTTCAAAATTATAGAGGTTAATGTGAGACTGTGTGTATATGTGTGTAAGGCATTTAGAAAAATAAACATACGGCTATGAAGAGCTTAGCTTTTACCTTGGTGATAGGCATAAGACATGTAATATAAAATGCTTTGCCTGGAAGACTTGCTAAATGATAAGTTGAAACAGACATAGTTTGGGGTCAAAAGGGAATTGAAATCACGATGGAACATGTTGCCATTGTTTTTATATTTTCAGTGATTTTGTGATATTTCTGGTATCTCTATAATTGAAATATTTTCAGTAGAAAACCTTTGAAACATGCCACATGGTGGACCATCAAGTAGGCTTTACCTTCATGAGAAAAATGATGTCATCTCCTTCAGTGTGTTGCACTCATTAAAAATCTCGTCTCTTTTAGTCAATAAAACATATACAAAACACTATCTGGAATCTACTTTTTGTTTTAAAATCCACTTTTTCTAATAGCATTATTTGCACTTCACAATTGAAAAGTTATCAGAATGGATCACTGGCTTGACTTTATGTATAATTCAGCTCCTAATTTGGAGAAACTTCATAATTTTTGTGCAAAAATAGCTAACTACCCATAGGGTAAGCAGTCGTCCTTTAAGTGACTAAAATCAAATTAAAATAAATGAAGCAGTGTTTTAGGAGAGCTAAGTGTTGTGCTGGATAGTGTTGGGCGGCTCCCGGAACACTGCAGGACCCCAGTTAGAGTAGTGTTACTGTGGATATGGATGTTCACCTCAGAAGAGCCAAGCCTCTGTTGTATGCATCTGCAACGTGCTTTGGAAGTCAGGACGCTGCTGACGAGGTGGATGAAGTTCCTGCTGCAGCACCACAGCCAGGAAGCAAATTCCACAGCGAGAGAACTCTGAGCACCGCAGGTAAGTGCCTTAGCCAGGAAGCGTTCCTAGAGTGGTGAAAAGCATTGCTGTGGCACACGTTTGTGTTCACACTTAGCATAGGAAGCAGTAGTGACTTGTTTAAAGGTGTGAGGGGCTAAGCGTATGCAAGGTACTAACTTCCAGGTAGATGGCTTTAACACCGACGTGCGGGTTAGATTGAATTTGACAGACTGAATCCAAATACCTGTGTCAAAATTGTGTAACTGCTTATATCACATTGTATGGAAAGTTATTAGAACATCAACGATGGTCAGAAAATATCATTTACAAGCTAAGTCAAAGATATTTGATACTCAGAAAGCCAGTGATGATAAGCCCAGTACCTATGTTATAGAGTAATACTATCATAAAGCTTTTCTGCTGGAGGGTTGAGAATGTAAGTAAACAGACTGACAATTGGAGAAAAAGAAGGGCTATAAGAATAGTCAATATTTTGGACCTAGCCCTTCAAGGTCAATAAAGATCCAGGATATAAGAGAACCTGTGCTGTAATATCCTATAACTCAGAGGTGTCCCAAATTTCCTGGTCAAGGAGATTATGGGACCTCAGAGGAAAGGGATGAATGAACTGCAGTGC
>PVJA010031449.1:0-24917 GCA_004027025.1 Myocastor coypus
AAAAAAAAAAAAGAAAATTGGGCTTCCTTGAATTTTTCTTTTGGGTTCATAGCCCTAAAATTTAGTTTCCCAGTCTTACAGCACAAACAAAATGTGAAGAAATTTTGTGCCAGAGTATAATATGTATGACCCTTGATTCATGTCCCAGTAGAGTTCCCAGCTGAAATCTCATGAGTCTGGTCTTTATTCTCCATATTCTTATCAACAACCTAGTCTTCTGAGCTCTAGCGGCAGTCACTTAGAAAGCTCTGTTTACTATATTTCAGGGTTTCTCTCCAAGCTAACTCTCCAAACTTTTCAAAATTCTTCCCATAAACCAGTTTCAAAGGCTTCTGAATGATGTGATCAGATACATTCACAGGAATGACGCCACTTCTCAGGTATCACTGTTCTACGTTGATGAGATTCCTTCCTCCTGGGACAAAATACTGGATAACTACAATTTAAGAGATGAGAAGCTTATTTGCGTCATAGTTTCAGAGGTTTGAATCCATGGTTGACTGACCGCAAGGTCACAATGGTCTGGAAGAAGAGAGTGGCTCTCAGTTTATTGTGACTGAGAAGCAGAACAAATGCTCAGCCCTAGAGAGGAAAGGAAAGACCCCAAGATAGCATAACCCACACGAACACACCTAGAATTGTGCTTTCCTACCCCACTACGTGACTTTCAAGTCTGTGACGTTAAAAATTGATCCAACCTGTCATAAAACCATTATATGACCTATCATTAGTCACTTACTCAAAAGATGGGAGAAATTCCATAAAAAAAAATTTAACACAAATATTCTTACCAGGTTTATCTATAATAACTTCAGTCTGGAAGCAGTACAAGTACACACCCATAGGTGAAAGATTAGAATAACGCTGATCAATTAAGAGGAATTACCAATAAAAGTACAAATGTATGTGAAAACAAAGCACATTCAGTGAAAGAAGCCAGACACAAAGTACATATATTGCATGATTTCACTTATCGAGAACTCTAGAAAAGCTAACTAGCCTGGAAAGCAATAGCAGAGGAACAAGTGATTGTCCACAAAGGGACATGGGAACTTTGTTCATGGGAGTGTTTTTACTGTTGTAGCAGTTTCAGAGATGCACATTTTTTGTCAGTCATCCAGCTTTATTCTAAACAGGTATATTTTGCTGTAAGTAAATGATAATAGAAAAAGAAAAACATAAACCAAATAGAAACAAAATCATCATATAATGCTTTTTTAGTTTGGATGATATAATTAGGATGAATCTAAATCCTCCCATATCTACCAAAAGTATTTAAACACATCGTGCCAAAAAAGGCAAACACAAATTTTAAGTGGCAAAACTGAAATATTCAAAAAATAAAGTGCATTACTTTTGAGTGGTTTAGTGGTCCAGGAATATGCAGAGAGCTGAATGGAAAAAAAAAAAAAAAAAAAGCCACATCTGGTGCACATTGCTCCATGGCCAGGAGTGGCTCTACTTCCAGGCCCACAGAGGAGGGTACTGAGAGACCCAGTGCATCCACAGGGAAACAGCAACTGTGTGCGAGGCACAAAGGGACCCTAGACACAGAATGTTCTCTGCGACCACGTGTACAGAGAGGGAGACAGGGCCTGATTTGTGTTTCCATCTGCTCCGGGCTGGCAAGAGCCTTAGAGAGAAATGTGCGCAACAACCCAAATGTCCTTACGATTTGTAAATAAAACTAAGTCAAACAACTACAAGCAAGCAGTGTGTGGTGTATCTGCTGCCCAAATTCAACCGGCAAATCAGTGGGGAGGCTGGGTGCGTTGAGACAACAATTGTCTCTGGGGTCAGTGTAGTACTCGGGTTTAGGAGCCATGGGCCTTGGTCTTCGCTTTAAAAATGAAGCTGCTCAATGTGCAAAATGGAGTTAATATAAATAACTTGGCATTCCGCGTGGAGCAGCTTCTCCGATGCTGGTGGTCTTCAAACATTTACTGTCTGGCATTTCATGTTACACTGCAAAACCACAAACCATTACAAGCCACATAAATCTGTCCCATCAGTTGAGTTTATACATCGTCAAATCCCTGTCTAATTTTTTAAAGATTGCCCACTGCTCCAATGAAGTCTAGGCTCTCTGGTCCAGTAGAGTTTACTGGGTTGTCATATCAGCCATGTTGCAGCTTATATTTTTACTGTGTGAATGAAAATTGTCCAGAAATGGTAAACAGAGTTCAGCATGGCAACTGGTTCATATAATATTTAGGCGACCAAATTAAATTCAACACTTCTATGAAATGTCTTTCTCACAAATTCATCCAAAGGAAGATATGAATCTCCTGTATTGGTTGTCATTGTCATCTTAAATACAATTATAAAACAGAAACAACCCAGTCCTCTTTTCCATCTGGATGGAGCTTTCTTATCCCTTTCCCTAGAAACTCAAAGTCTTTATGCTTCCCTTCGAATACACAGAAATCCCTTTGAATCCAGCCTTCTAATTTTGCTCACTCTTCTCAGTTATATGTCCCTCTTCCTTGGCTTGTGTTAGCAGTTATCTTGTTTAAATAATGAAATATTATTAAAATTGCACCAGTGAACCACTGCATATGGTAGACATAAATGTGCTTTTAAATTTTGATTTTTTTTTAAAGGAAGAAAGACATCGTCTCCCTGGAGCTTACCTTTCTTTTCTTTCTTACTCTCCTCTTAAACCCTCTGTCTTCCTTGGTTCAGCTACCACTGGGTTCTGTGACCTTCTGCCCATCTACTAGATGTCATTATCACTTCCAGGCGCAAGTCCAGTGCCTGCCACCTTGTCATGCTCAAGTATTGCCTGCCAGGGACCACTGTCTCTCACTTCAAGATGGCAGCACTGGCTGAGGTGTGAGATGACATAGAAGGAAAATTTCTTTCTCTTTTGGATAAGTCTTGATTGGTTGAGACTTGATCTAGTACTATTTGAGCTCTAGTCTCTTAAAGTGTTTTATTGACCTGGCTAAATCTGATTTAATTTATTGTCCACCAACCCTATTCAGAAAAGGATTCAGACATTGAGGTTAGATACTCCATTTGGATGAATTACAAAGTCAGCTGAACTGGTTCAGGTTCTATAGGACCATTCCCAACTTAGGACATTTAAAAAATTAATGAAAGGAGCCTATTTCTTTATTTTCTTTCTTTCTTTCTTTCTTTCTTTCTTTCTTTCTTTCTTTCTTTCTTTCTTTCTTTCTTTTGTGTGTGTGTCTTTTTGAGTTAGGGTCTCACTGTGTAATTTTGGCTGGCTTTGAGCTCACTTCTGTAGCCCAGGCTGGTCTCAAACTTGCACCAATACTCCTGTCTCAGCCTCCCAAGTGCTGGGATTACAGGCGTGTGCCACCATGCCCGGCTCTATTTCCTTATTTTCTCTTTTCATTTAAATAAATTCTTTCTCCAGTCTGGGTGTGGTGGCACATGCCTATAATCCCAGGCTGGCAAGGCTGAAAACAGGAGTTTTCTGTGAGTCTGAGCTGCATGGTGGGACCCTCTACCAAGTACATTTTAAAAAGTGAAAGAAAATAAATAAACTCTTTCTCAATAACTTTTCCCTTTCTTGTGCAAACTGATATCTGATTGATTCGTGGGAAAACCTTCTGATACAGGTAAGCTCTGGGGGTCAAGGCAGTTTAAGATAAAATAGTCAGTAGACTTATAATCAATGAAATTTATGAACTTTATTTTTTTGGTACTGGAAATTGAACTCAGGACCTCGCACTTACCAAGCAGGCTCTTATGCTGCTAAGCTATCTCCCTGGGTTATAAACTTTTATATAAGCTTTCAACTTAAATATCTTATGAAATGCTGTTGCTATAAATATTAGTGCTGTTGTCTTCTAAATAAATTTAGTACCCATTTACATTTATTATAGAATTTTGATTCAGATATTTGCTGAGATTATTGGGAGAGCTCTCAAGTTTTCTTTTTTCTAAGAGTAAAAGGAAATCTTTATAATATATTAGGTATGGTGTTGGCATTATCAGATTTATATTCTACAATGACTTTTTTGGCTTCTGTGCAGTGATCTAGTTGAACAGGAAAATAAAGGTGTTTAAAGTTGTCTGGAGGAAATTATGCAAGGTTATTCTAGGGAAATGACAGTGCAAGTGGAGAAGGATACGAGAAATTTAATAACTGCTTTGGAGATGTGATGTACATTTCACACATACAAATGTTTTAGCCAGTTTAAGCTACCACGAGTAAATTTCTATAGACTGGGTGGCTTAAGAAAAAGAATTTTTCCCTCACACTGTAGCTCTGAAGACTTAAATCACAAGATTAAGGCGTCAGCACAACCAGGTGCTGGAGAAGATTCTCTTTCTGGCTCATCTTCTCTCTTTGTCCTTACATGGGAGAACTAGGACAGAAAGGGAAAGCTGTGAGAGAGAAGAGAGAAATAGAGGGCAGAAAAAAGAAAGAAAAGGTGGAAGGAAATAGGCACAGAGAATGCACACTAGCTCTTCAGTGGTTTCTCTTCTTATAAAGCCACACATTCCATCATGACCTCACCCACATGACCTCATCTAAACCTAAGAGCTTCTCAAAGGCTCTGTCTCCAAATACACATTGACTTCCTATTCCAGAGAAGATTTAGACATAGAGCTAATGGCATATTTGGCTTATTTTACATTGTCAGTAAGAACTTAAACATGTGAATAAAATATGGTGTATGAATCTATCGCAGCATGTGTACACACACACACAGCATATGCATACACAAACACATACATGCACACAGTTCAGAAACAGGGTCATGTTGATACAACTGGCTCCAAACTCTTTCCTTTTCTTTTCTCTCTTTCCTTATGTAGACAACAATGAAGGTGTTTTCTAGGTTGGAAGGTAGGCGTAGATGGCCTGTGACAGTAGGAATGACATTTACAGCTGTAGCTTCATTCCTTACTGGTAATTTCAGTTTTCTCATCATCAAACTAATATTTCCAACACATATATTACAGAAGTATAGAAGTAGTGGATAGTATATTCTTAAGGCCTGATTGAAAGCCTGATATATTTTAAGATATAAATGATTTAAAAAGCTGACTTTCTGCATGTTTTCTAGAAAATAGCATCATAGAATAAGAATTCATTCGTGTTCATCCAACATTCTCTTGAAACCATTTCTTGTGAATCACTAAAAATGTATTCTGCACTTAAATGTTAATAGTTTCTATAAATCTATCTTTAAAAATAGTCACCACTACATGTTTAGTCAAGAGCCATATATATTGAGGGCCAGCTATGTGCCAGACATGGCTAAGGACTTGAGACTAAATAGTCTGCAAAAAGAAGGCCTGGTGTTGAGTCCTCAATGGAGCTTTAACAGCATACTTAGGAGTATGAATTTTACTTAAACAGCTACGGGGTAGAGGAGTACTGTGAGATGGGAAGTATGTGGTGGGCAGGAACATGTAACAAGCAGGTAGAGCTACACTAGTCTTCTGAATTACTTGAAATATCTTAGAAGATGAAACCCTTGGATGAGACTTGAAAGATGAAAAAAAACGGTGCAGGTGAAAAGTTGAAAAACAATATTCCAAAGAGAACAATATATCTCAGTGTGTGGGGACAAGACAGATTAGGGCTCCTTAGAGAAAGTGGCAGAAAAGTAGTGTGGCTAGAAAGCAGCATAGAAAGGCTGAAGTGATCTGCAATGAGGCCAAAAAAGGTGGGTGAGCACAGAACACAGAAGCCACGTGAGGAATATTAGACTTTTCCATGGGCAGTCACAACAGGAAATGAATGAAGCTCTTCAAGCCTGAGAAACTATACAATATTTTCATCTCTAATCAAAGAATAGGAATGGCAAGAATGAAACTTTCCATAGACATCACAAAATATGATCAGTGCCTTGGGCCTTGTGTTCTAAGGGCTTCGGTCTCTTTCCTTAAGGAAATTGATCACCAGTGATTTAAAGATGACCCTACTAGGAGATATTCATAGTAGGAAATAAAAAGTGGTCTGTCTAGATACAGAGATGATTTTAGGATTATAAATAAATAAACAAAGATAAACTCAAAGCTTTATTATGTATTTTTATAAAATAATTGGCATGCAAATATTTCTCTTTTTTATGGTACAATCTCACTACACAGCTCCGGCGCATAGTGATACTCCTGTTCTCAGCCTCCCCAGCACTGGGGTTACAGGTTTGCATCAACATGCCCAGTCTCGATGGTCAGCTTATATTGCCCCCTTGGGGTGGGGCTGGTGAAGCATGTGGTTCTGGGGAATCAAACCCCAGTCCTTGTGTTTGCCCTAAGGAGGCTCTTAGGCTGCTGAGCTATCTCGCTGGCTCTGGAGTACAAATATTTCTATTCTTACTAGAAATGTTTATGTTGCACTTACCAGAAAACCCAATATTCAAACTGGCTCGTGAATGATTAAGTTAATTATCTCAACTAGTAGGAAGTTCTGAGATTAGGCAGACTATAAGGTTAGGTGAGAGTATGAGGTTCAGCTCCATCCCTACACTGTGTTAACCATTTCTTCCTGTCTTTCCTTCTGGTGGCAAAATATCTACAGTACCATACAGACCTGACTCAGGAGAGAGACAGCATTTCTTCCAGTTGGTCTCTATTAAAAGTGGAGAAATGTACTTCCCAGAAACCATGAGCAATCTTCTCCTCATATGATTCAAATTAAGTCGCATGTCCATTTTTGAAACAATCCTCTGTAGTTAGGGGATTTCCATGTGCTGAGTGGTTTAGACCTGTGCTCCCATGCAACTAATGTGGGAAGGCTGATAGGATCAGCACTGGACCAGCCCAGCTCACCCACAGTGATGGGGGCAGATGAGCTGCTTTTGAGCACTTGTACCATGCGGAAGAGGAGTGGGAACATAGACAACTTAAGACTCTCTCAGACAGAAGGGGAAGAATAGATTCAATGCAGAAACCATGATTATTCTATGTAGATAGTCGCTTACATTGGAGTTTGATCAACACCTTCGGTAAAGGAACATATGGTAAATATTTTAGGCTCCCGTAACTAGTGGGCTCTATCCTTGTCAGAAGAAGGTATTCATAGACAATACGTAAATATGGTATCTCATAGACAGCATGTAAATGGATGATTCTAATCCCATAAAATATTATTTACAGAAATGGGAAAACTTATGTATATTTTGGTACTTGGGACATCATTTAGTCCCCTTGACCTGTATTATTTTATATTAATCGCTGCATTTCAGTCTTTTTCTCTAGATTGCTTTCCATCTGAAAATTTAATTTTTGAGCTTACTTTATGCACAAATAAATATGCTGAGTGCATGGTTCCATTAGTAGAGGGCAGTTACAAGATACCAAAATAAAGAACATATTTTCCCCCTGGGACTGTACCCTGTGGGTAGGTTCCCTCGTACAGGGAAGGCTGCATTGTCACACTATGACATTTTCAAATGGTGTTATTTGAAAAGCTTTAAACTTAGTTCAAATAAAGAATGTAGACTTATTTTCATGTTCATTGTCCTGCATCCTGACAAAGCCTTAAAAACCTTGCTAAATGTAGACGTGAACATGAGTCATGTAATTTTTAGTAGTAGAGTCATAGCCAAATTATAAAGACACAAAGGCGATAAAAGGATATTAAGGCTGATAAATGTGATATGTTATCGAAACTGCATGGCCAGTGTTCATAAGTTGTTCCTAGGCTTTTTGTATTTTACAGTAGAGTTTAGAGGATTAATTCACCAGGGACAAGAAAGAAAGGCTTAGTTTTAAATTACAAAAAGAGAGGAGTGAGCGAGTGCTTTCTCGCTGACTGCAGTAACACACATTTTCTGGCAAGAAGTCTGACAAGAAGTGATTTCTGACTCACTTGTTTTGGTTTCCAACTGAAGACATGTGGAGGAGGTGAGGAGCTACAAAATGAGCATTCAGACACCAAAAAGTAAATCAGAAAATAGGAGGTATTTGATCATCAACACTGTAAAAACTGTAATGGATAAAATGAAAAATTATTCATACTGAGCAACCATTAGATGTGCTAACTGGCTAAAGAGAAATATGGTACAGTGTGTCATCCCAAACCTGGGTTTTCAGCCTGGAAGGTAGCAAGGAAAGATAGTGAAATAAATCATACTTACAAAAATTACAAATCATACTTGTATATTTTCTCAACATATCAGCAAATCCAAGCTGGACAAAATATCCTGGAGACGTTGTCTTTGACTACACAACTTGGCTCTGTCAATGCAAGTAATCCCAGTGTGTTCAGTGGTGAGTCTGCTGAGCCCTAGCATTGGAAATGTCTTTCTCCCCTTGTCCTTTAATAATACAAATAATTAGAAGCTAGATATGAGTGCCCAAGATGATGGCTATGTTGTCCAGTCAAATTCAAATGCATATTAAAATATGCTATACATTAGAAATGGTAGATGGCTTTCCAGATTCTTAAGACTACCTAGACAAAGATGAGAGTTCAGAGTAACGCCAACCCCACCACAAAAAAAAAAAAAAGTTGACAAGAGGAAAGATGCCAGAACTTAGTACAATTATTCTAAATATAAAGCAGATAGAATTGAACTGAGAAAATCTCTTGTCTTCAACTTAACACAAACCAATTTTTAGGAAATGTAGTGTTCTTTTTACAAAACAACATAACATGATTTTAATCAGAAAACTGTGGAAGCATCCTTTTGAAACTTATAACTAAGTTCTATGAAGCAAGAAACTCACTTTTCATATATCACTCCCCTAACTCCAAACCCCCGTAAATATTTTTAAATCCAGCAAGGCAGAAGGACTACAAGAAGAGGATGGGATGTGGCCGTCTATTTCAAGGGAAACAGTCTTTTAGAGTACAGAGGGAGTGAAAAATAGGTGAAGCTCCAAGGCTGTGCATTCTGGAAGATTTTATTTTGTAGATATATTACATCAGTTTAGCAATCAAAGAACATCAATAAGGAATGGAGAATGTTGCCTCTCTTCTGACACTTAGCAGGATCAGAGGAACTCTTCCAGTAACACACTAAAGAAATGATCCCTGAAAGTATAACCTTACTTCTTTTCTTTTGAACAGAAAAATAGGTGTGAAAACCCCCCAAGAACCAAGAATCAGGTTGGAGTCTAGAAATATATTCCAATCTCTACAATTTGGAAGTTGATTTATCATCACAACCTGTCCAGAAAACGAGACCTACCCTCTCACCTCATCTTCCCCTAAGAGCTGAATGTGGACTTGTTCCATTTTGTTAGGGATGGGAAGAGTGTAAAACTTCCTCTAAATGTTTAAAAGCGGGTGCATTAAAAGGACTCTAGAACAATGTGCCCGTCCAGCATCTGAATGACTAAGAGGAGACAGTCTGAGGATTATCTAATGCAGAGTCCATGTGAGGATTCAGACATCTATTTGTTTAACTTTCTCAACTTGGTAAAAGATGCCATAATCCCTACCCTGCACCATCCAAACAGGCCGAGATAAAAGGCAGCTTGTGATTGAACAATAAAATTTGAGAACGAGGAGATGGAATTGCTTTCAAGATATGGAGTCTGGGATAGAGAAGGTCTGCAAGAAATTAAAGACATCATCGTAGAATTAAAATTAGCCTTGAGGGCAGAAAAGAATAAATAAAATGGTGCTACGAAAGCCAAATTTGCGAATTTCCCAGAAAAGGCATGATCTGGCTCCCATCTACTTCTTGGGCTTTTTCTCCTTGTCCTCAATACCTATTCTTCAGCCATAGGCTTTCTCTTATTTCTTCAAATTCACTAAGATTGTTATTATTTTAGGAGGCAGTTCTCCCTACTCTTCCTGACTGGGTTTGAATCTTAACTCAGCTTATATATAACGCCTCTTGACCTCTTGAGGCTTGATCTCTCTATGTAGATGTCTTCTTGGTACCTATCTGATTGGTAACAGATCTTTACTCTGCCAACATAATTAGGGCTTAATCCAGACCATTTTTGCACAGTGAGTGCCTAAAACATGTCAGGTGCTAATGACACTACTAATGGTGTAGCATAGGTTTACTCCTTTAGCAACCATTTTGCTCACTAAAATAATAATAAGCTCAAAAAAAATCTCAGATTATTGCCGGGCGTGGTGGCGCACGCCTGAGGCAGGAGGATCGGTGCGAGTTCGAGACCAGCCTGGGCTACAAAAGTGAGCTCAGGACCAGCCTCAACTGCATAGCCAGACCCTGTCTCAAAAAGAAAAAAAAAATCTCAGATTATTTTGTGTTCTTGTGTGTTTGTATATATTCTGTAGCTATGAAAGCCAAAGTATCTAGCAAATGTTGCAAAAGTTAAAGTGGAAACCATCACAGAACTTTCATGTATGTGTGTGGGGATGTTAAGAACTCTTAAATTCTACCTTAGAACATTTCAAGTATAAAAATTGTTTACTAAGGAAGGGCACTCTTTTTAAAAAGTTGCACATTTTTTTTTTGTTTATTTATTTATTTTTATGGCTGTCTCAGCCTGCCCTGAGGGCAGGGCTGGCGCAGCATGTGTTGCCAAGGATCGAACCGCGGTCCCTGAAGCCGCCTAAGCTTTCCTAAGCAGGCGCTTTAGACCCCTGAGCCATCCTTCCTGGGCCCCAAGGAAGGGCATTTTTGAGCTAAGAAAAGACTCTCATTCCAAATAAGATTAACTTACTTTCACTTCACACCAACATGCAATCCAGATAATTCTTCACAGCATAAAGGAAACGTAAACTTGTATTTGAGGAAATAATCAGGGAAAAAGCTACTCTGTGAATCAGTGAGTGAAACTTAGCTTGTATGAAAGCTCTACGATGTGGAATTAGACGGCAGATGGCAATGAGAACCTGAAAGAGATACTGAGAAGCAAAGGCTGTGATCCAGGGATTGTATACTATGAAACTGTACTTTATATGGGAAGGCAACAGAAACACACCCCCAAAGGAAGGACCCCCAAAATATCAGGCACATGCTCTTTGTAGAAGAAGATTTTCCTCAAGAAGCATTACAGGGCTGGGAAGTTAAATTGGCAGTCTAAGTGCCTGCCTGGCAAGCACAACGTTCTGAGTTCAACACCCAGTACTGCATGCTGCACTGGCCCCGGATTCCCTGGCACATTGTGCCAGCCTGGAAACCAGGCGTGATGGTGCATACCTGAAATTTCAGCTCCAGGAAGGCTGAGGCAGGAGGATCACCATGAGTCTGAATAATGTAGCGAGACCCTGTACCAAAAGAATAATTTTTTTAAAGAAGCATTATGGCCAATTAAAGAATCAAACTTAAGTGTTTGAACTTAGGAAAATAATAGTAGAAGTTTTGGCAATGTGCAGTGAACCATGTTAAAATGAATAGAAATCTAAATAATTGAAAACTTAATGCAAATGATAATTTTTCCCCTAAAGAAGATAAAGTACTTTAATGCTTAGCAACAAGTTCTATAAATTTATGACAATATTACATTAACAGAGACCAAGATGTGAATGGAGAAAAGAAAATTTAAAATGTGTTAAGTATTGTTCTCATATTAGGATGAACAGATAGGTAAATATTTCTTTGCTCTAATGGTTTGAAAACTATAGACTAAGAAATATGCTTTATTTAAAAAAAAAAAAGGTAAAAGAAATTCATGAAGGGAAAAAAAGAAAAGGTATGGAAGTGGACTTCTAAAACTACTTCAGAAAATAACAAAAAAAATGGGGTATATGTGTTTAAAGCAAGGGGGAGTATTTTGAAGAGGTTAATGGCTTACTGTAATTGTTTACTATAACATTTTTGAAATTTAAACATTCACTGTATTTTCCAATCAGAACTCATATGATACTTATAAAATGAACTATAAATCTGATAAACCTGCTTTTGAAAGTACAAAATCTCAAATTAATGCCTTAATAAAAACAAAGCCCTTTTGTTGATTGAAGACTCACCTTAAACTAATTTATATAAAAATATAAACAGGTAAATGGAAGCAAAGAGGAAAAAATTAGTGTTAATAGTGTTAGCAAACTATGTAGGATTTCAAATCGAGGGCATCAGAGGAGCCTCAGAGATCAAGAATACTACATGGTTAAAAATAATAAAGATATTATAAAACCCTAAACTCATGAATGTAAAGCAGACTGAGAGGTTTTCACAGCTATTTAGTAAGAGTATTTAGGTAGGAATAGATAAGGTGACAAAAATAACGCTCAATGAAACATTCCTTGTTGGTCAAAAAAATGATACATTTTTGTACATGTATCCAAAAAGACATGTGCAAGCTGGGCGTGGTGGCTCATGCCTGTAATCCCAGCACTCGGGAGGTGGAGGCAGGAGGATTGGTGTGAGTTCGAGACCAGCCTGGGCTACAAAAGTGAGCTCAAGGCCAGCCTCAACAGCATAGCAAGACCCTGTCTAAAAAAAAAAAAAAAAAAAAAAAAAAAAAAGACATGTACTGTCCTTTCATTCATTTTTTTAAAGAACAACTTTATTGTATGTATGTATATGTTATCACTGGCTCAGCCTGCTCTGGGGGTGGGGCTGGCACAGCATGTGGTGCTGGGTATTGAACCACAGTCCCTGTGGTTGCCTAAGCTTGCCAAACTTGCCTAAGCAGGGGCTTTAGACTGCTGAGCCATCTCATTGACCCCTCAGTATCCTTTCAATATCCCATGTCCTTATTACCTCTTGACCTGCTTGTCGCAGGTCAGTGAAATATGTGTGCCTATTGTTCTGCTATGATTGTCTATTTGTCTTGCTCTTCTTGCCAGTTTTTAGTCCGTCTAGTTGTGGTTATCTTATTGGAAGACTAGAATTCCAGAAATATCTGTTCCCGGTGAAATGAAACATACTTCATTCGGCATTGTCTCTGCATGTATTAAAATACTTTTTTGTTTAAAAAAGGAGGAAGAAATTGATGTATGTCCACTTCCTTTTGTTTAGTGCTTTGGACAGTATATCCTTCTCCATTTGACTTCTTTTTGACTTCTGTGTACCTGTCTTGTTGGATGTGATTCATTTCAATATTGAGCTTTTATTTAGTGTGATAGTCCTTCATTTTTCTACTGAAATATTTAGTTCACCTACGTTCAGTGGTGGTGGATTTATCTGAACTTGAATCTGCCATCTGAGTGGGTGCTTTTGTTCATGTAATCCTGTTCATTCTTCTTTGGCCCTTGTCTTATTATAGAGGCAAAAGTAAGTAGTTGTGCTATGAATTGCAGCATTTGTTTTAATATGAATAAATATCAAAATATAATGTCTGTGGTTATGCTGAACCTCTTCCTAGGGCAAAATAAAAATCATTGAACATTTAAGCTTTTTTGTGTGTATTTGGTACAGAGCCTTACCATACATCTTGGACTCCTAGTGATCCTCCTGTTTTCAGCCTCCCCCACACTGAGCTCCAGCTCAGCACACTTGGAGACAGGGCCAGCAAGGCATGTGGTGCTGGGGACTGAACCCAGGTCTCTGGGCTTGCCTAAGCAGGTCTTTGGTCAGGCAGCTATCTTGCTGGTCCCCCAGTGAACCTTTTAAACATATTTATCCTCTGACCTATTTTGTTGTCATGTGTTGTGATTCTTTTTATATTTAAAAACACTATATTCATGTATGGAGTCAACATTCATATAATATTATCAACATATACCAACATAGGTATCTATTCATCTTTAAGAAGTTTCTGTACTCACAGTAAGATATCATCAATCAAAGTTATATGTTTATTTGCAGTAAGTGGATGAAGAAATCATTAACAGTGTTTCACAATCACTCTGGTTTGCAGCTTAATCGTGGTAAGCATTTACTGAACAAAAAGTCAAAAGCCTGCTGTCTGGTACTTAGTGTGACAATGGGCCACCAAAGTAGTGGCTTCATGACTCAGAAAATCAAGCATGTCAGATGGCTTTATCTGGAAATCTTTGATTTTGTATTGACTTGACCTTACCCTCACCCATCTCATATATCCTAGTTAAATTTCTAAATTAAAATTACTTCTGTTTTAGGATTTCATGGCACTCTTGTTTCATTAGTACATGTTTCAAATGCATTCTGATGATATTTACATGGGGAGTTGGCATGGATGCATAACACGTCTCAGTTGTCTTATGACCCTTATCCCTCCCTGCTCCTTGTAACTCTTAGCCTGCTTCCCAATTGCTGAAACTCTGTTTCCATTTCTTTTTTCTATCCTCTTTATCTTCCTTCCTCCCTCCCTCCTTGTTCCCTTTCCCATTTAAAAAAGGATCTCCCAACTTCCTATCATCTTCCTTTTCTTTTGCTCTTTACACTATTCATAGTAGTTTTGGTACCTCATATAAGAGGAACCATGCGATATGGAAGCTTGTGCACCTGGCTTATCTCACTTAACATTATGGTCGCAAGGTGCATACATTTACCTGTGAATGCCTCAAGTTTATCATTTTGGTGGCAGAGCAGTTGTCTCTGTGCTCCATGGCACTCCTCTGAAATAACTAGAAACACCTGAATATGGCAAATCCAAGAAAAGAATCACAGAGGTGAAATAATCCAGTCAACTCAATACCAGGGAAGCCTGGTATTGACAAAATCAGCAGTGAGAGATGGGAACAAAGACGACATCTCAGCGTATAATGTGCCCCTCTCTAAGGTCAAGAAGCCCCAAGAAAATTATGTCAGATGACGCCATCTAGCAATGAATTCTTCAGTAGTAGGAACCCAGGAAAAAAGTCTTCAATATCTATGTCATCCACATTTATCCATTCAGCTAACCAAAGATCATGTGCTGCAGCCTAAGATCTCACATCTGCACTGAGAGGTCCAGGTAGTATTTCCTTGCTACTATTCCTTAGACCATACAGTATATCAATGAGTCATGTAACATTCATATTGTATTAGAAGTAATTTGAGGATGAGTTAAAATATATAGGAAGATTGGATATATGACATACAATATACCATTTTATCTGTAGCATTGGAGCATCCCTGGATTTTGTATTTAGGAGGAGTCCTGGAATCAATCATCTGAAGATAGAGACAATTGTACATGGTTCAACCAGTATCTTTTGTTTTCCTGGGCACTTCGTAGGTTTTCTTGGGCTCAACAAGAAGCTGTGGATGCACACCAGGTTATTTCCCCACTTCTACAGTGTCTTCACGAGGTGGCCTCCATACTTCCTCCTTTTTTACCTTAAGATGAAAAGAAAATGTAGGGTAGGAAATATAAAGATCTTCATGTTTTTACAGCTATCTTACCACTGTCATGATCTTTTTACTAGAGACTGGGTCTTTTGTCATTCCTAAGCTCTTTGTCCACTGCAAGTAGAGAGACCTTCTTTGTACCTTGCCTATGTCTGTGAATTTGTCTAATATAGACCCCCTTTGGGTTTGACCCATCTAGTCTGATATTCTAATTGCTACTGAGATGGCAGCCTGTGGACTAAGAGAAAAGTTATAAAAGTAGCAGCATAAACTGCACTGTTTCTGCTGTCTTCTGTCTCAACTGCACAAGGACTGAGCAGAAGCCAGATCTTATCTATGGGTGAGCAGAGCACAGTAGTGAAAAGGCAAGGCAGACATTGATTATTTACTAAAGAAAGATGGTGATTCTGTATACATCATCAAGCCTATGTAGAACTGGGCTGGGATCCCCAAGAGAAGAAAGTCCTTTCTTCTCTGATATTTTTTAGACTGCTTCTTGGGGTTGTCAGAGTTAGTAAATAAAATACAGAACATCTTTGCATTGCACAGGACATATGATAAAAAATTATTTGTTGTTCACCTGAAAATCTAATTTATCTATCCGGACACCCTTTATATTGTCTGATCACCCTGATACAGCTTGTATTGAAGCCTTGGTTTACTGCTTTTCCATGTTTATGACTCATTCTATGTCACATGTTTTGCTTACAGATCTGTAAAACCATGGGACTTGTAGTGTCTAGCAGCACCTGATTTGGAGCTGAACTGGCAGTATGAGTGAATTAATATAAAATTAATTTGCTTTAGCATGGATTATTTCATGTCATTCATTACAAAAGCAATAAAATTGTCAAGAGTGTAAGAGGACCCAGCCCATAGGAACTAGAGTTTAAGTATAGCACCATTACACAGATATCTAATTCTAGCAGTGGAGCTAAGGATTGTGTCTGACTTGTTTAAATCATAAGGAATACCAACACGGTTTAGATCAGTGCTGCTTAACAGAAATATAAATTTCACATGTAATCTAATATTTTCTAGAAGCCACGTTTATGAGTTTAAAAAGTGAATAAAATTAATTTTAATTATGTATTTAACTCAGATTACCTAAGACATCTTTGCCGCAAGAAATCAACATAAAGAAATTATTCAGGAAATCTTTTATCTTGTTTTAGTTATGCATTTTTTATTTTTAAAGAGAACATAAAATAGTAATAAAATATTAGAAATGATACAGAATTTCATTAAACAAAATAGTGTTTAATTTGCTGTACTGCATAGTGCTGTCTTTAACTTAGTTGTTTAGATTGCCAGATATATGCAAGAAACATTGGGGGAAGAAGTTACAATAATTTATGAAGATATAAAGAGTAAAAGGATGAAACAATTAAGCTTTGACTGCTCCTTTTCGTAGATCAACAGAAACCCACTGTGCAATTATCCAAGCCATACCACATAAATACACACATAGATAAATCTCTCCCATCCTTCTCCTCATCTAGGTAACTCCTTCCTTTTGAATAGATCCATTCCTTTTTCACACTATCTATTACTCCTTTAGATTTTATTTATTCTTTCAGTTAAAAGTATGGTGCCTACTTGCATCCATTTACTGATAAAAGCCTCAAATCTATTCTTTTTATAGCTGAATAACACTCCATTGTGTAAAAAATACCATACCTTTTTTGTCCATTCCTTCAATGATGGACATTTGAGTTGTTTCCAAGATTTAGCTATGACAAATTTTCACTACTATAAACATGGGTGTACTTATATCACCCACATGGCATAATATTTTCAGTGCATTTGGAAAAATACCCAGGAGAGGAATAGCTGGTTCAATGGGACCTCCAATCCTAATTTACCTCATTTTAACATAAAATCTTTAGTTGTACTATATCTCATCAGAAATACTTCATGTGTAGGGTTTAATAAAATGTGTAGCTTAAAAAATAGACTTATATCTCCAAGTTGTGTCAAATATACTTAAAAGTTGTTTAAATAACTGAATTAAACAGTCTTTATATTTACACTAATTAACATTCAAGTAAAAAATTAAATTTCTTATTCTCAAAAAGCCCTATTTCCAGTACTCAGAAAATATACTGCAGCCTGATGGGCTCTGGGTGTCTAAAATTCTCTGAATTAAATCAAACAAGCTCAACAAAACAGATCTACAACTAATCTAGCTCTCCAGGGTCTGGAATCAACAGTATTCTAATTTCCTGTTGTGGCTGTTAACTCTGTAGCAAGTTTCTTTTGTACCACTTTTTTCTACAAGAAAATCAAATGATTTTTGTTTTGTTTTGTTTAGTTTTGTTTTGTTTTGTTTTGTTTTGTTTTGTAAGTCATTGGGTGACTTTACATCATCAGTACAATATGAGTTTCCTTGATTTTCCAGGTTGCTTTTAGGATGATGCTAATTCAAGAAGCCTTTTCCAGAATCCTCCCGAAAACGTGATTACATCCGAGGCCCTCTGGAAGAGTCTGAACCAGTCTGAGAAGGCGAACGCCAGAACCTCCCCCGCAGTCCAAACAGTTTGTGGACTTTGTCTAAATAGTCTGGTATACTAACCACAACTAAGGAATTTATTAGAGCGTTAAAATACTGTAACAAAAATGTTGTCATTCAAAGACTTGGGGGAGGAGTGGAATATTCCCTAAGCCAGACACCGGGGCTCTGGCAAGAGGACAGGGAAAGTGTCAGGGTAACAGGATCAAAAGGTGATTTCAGGCATCTAATTGAGGAGCACAGCTCTGCTTTCTGTGGTTGCCCTTCCAGCGGGTGGAATTTGGTACAACTTTTTGAACAACTGTGCAGCCAGCTCAGGGGCTCTGTAGGAAGCCTCCAGCCTGGATTCTTGGAAGTTACAAACAGTGGGGGTGGGGCTCTCCCATGTATTTCTCTGGGCCTAGACTCAGCATTTTTAATTCCTTTTACCCGAAGCAGAAGATTCTAACAGTGCCTGGGGATCTGCTAGTGCAATTCAAATTACACTCAAAGCAAATAATTAAGAAAAAGAAAATTTAGTGTAAAAAAGTTCATATCTAAAAAGAAACTTTGTAAGATGCTAATATACATGTCATAGACTATACAAATCCTTCTACATGATATTTATATTCAACTCACTTTACTTGATGTGTTACACAAATGATTCTCTTTAATTAAGTACATTAATGCCCTGGATTAATTTCCCAGAGTGCTAATATGTTTTCATCTTCATCTTTCTGGTACTTAACTGTATGTACAGTGGTTGTAGGCAAATTAAAGCAAAGACACAGAGTGGCTACTCTCATTTCACCCAGAAAGGCTGCAGGCTTGATGAGAGGAAAGTCTCTGGCGAAGTAACATGTATTGAGTACTTAGTATGTGTGGGAATACTATGAAGAGAAAAAGACAGGAGATGATGACTAACTAGAAATTCTAGCTATTTCATTCACTAGTTACGTGACATTTAAAGAAATTCTTTTTTAATTTTGAAAGCTCTATTTCCTCAATTTTAAAATGCAGGGAATAAAGTGAAAATGATAAAGGGAAAACATGTAGATGACTAGTAAATGCCTTCTTGTAATCATTACTAAAGATGAATTACCACGTCAAGTAGACATTTTTGTTTTGCCATTTTGGGTTCTTCTAGATCATACCAGCTTTAGGTAAATAACTGCCATCAATTTTAAGAATTTTTCTAATACAATTTTTTCAATAAAAGAAGAAAAAAGATTTGACAGGATTAACTTTATGAAACCAGCTTTTTGGCTGAAGTGCAATTGCCAATAGATTTTTTAAATATATGATTAATTTTGTCTCTTTATTAGTTTGTTTCTCCAACATTTTAAGGGTTATTTTTCTTTACTTTTTTAAAATAAAAGATAAAATTTTACATGACACACTGTTTATCAAGTTAAAGATTCGAATGTAGACTAGGAAGATAGCTCAGCAGTCTAAGTGCCTGCATGGCAAGCACAAGGATCCAGGTTTGATTCCCGATACTGTATATCATGCCACCATGCCAGCCGCTGAAACCAGGTGTGGTGATACACACCTGTAATCTCTGCAGTGGGAAACCTGAGATAGGAGGATCACTGTGAGTCTGAGCTGCACAGTAAGACCCTGTACCAAACCAATCAATCAATCAATCAATCAAATAATTTTCTAAAAAAGATTAGAATGTAATGGTGTCTAATAAACTCACAGATGCACAAAGCGTTATCATTGTAGATTTTACTTTATAAAATATTTTCACTCCCTTGAAAGGCAAACTTACACCATTTAGCTATAACTGCTTTTCCTTTTTCTCTCTTTTTTTTTTTTTGAGGGGTAAGTGTCTACAGGATGTTCAGAATCTCTCTACTAGATTGGACTTGTAGCGATCCACCTATTTACAGCCTCCCAAGAGTTGGGATTATAGGTGGGCGCCACTAAAGCTGTACCATCTAAATCTCCATTGCCTGCCACAGTCAGGACAATAATCTACTTTTCATCTCTCTAAACTTGCCTAATTCTGCAAATTTCATAAATGAGTCCATAGCTCCTTTTTGGCTGAGTTCTTCCACGTTGCATGTTGTTAAGGTTCAGGCCTAAGTTTTCATGTGTCAGTTGCTGAACCTTTTCTGGTCAAGCTATATTCCACTGTATGAATGTATAACATTTGCTTAACCATTTATCTGCTGATAAACATGCATATTGTTTGCACCTTTGTGGCTATGATAAACATTGATGAAGGAGATTTATGTGGACATAAGCTGTTAATCCTCTTCTACTGGTATAAGAATAGATTGCTGGGTTGTAGGCTTAACCATTTGAGAAGCTATCAGCTACAAAGTAAGTACAGCAGTTTTAATTCCCATAAGCAAGGTAAGAGGTTCAATTTCCTTCACAGACTAACACTGATTAATGGATTTCTAATTCTGGCCATCTTAGGGCATGCAATATATTTCACTATGGTTCTGATTTTCACTTTATTAATGGTATTGGGCATTTTCTCCATGTGCTTTTTGGCCTTTTGCATATCTTTAAAGAGATATGTATACAGGTCCTTCTTGTTTTAAAATTAGGTTATTTGTCTCCTTATTGAAGAGTTGGAGGAATTCTTTATATAGTCTAGGTACATCCCTATCAGATAATATAGTTTATACACATTTTCTTCCTCTTTGAAGGTTATCTGTCACTTTCCTAATAATATCTTTGAATAACAAAAATATTTCCCAAAATACTCTTGAAGTTCAAGTTATATGTGTTTTGTTTTGTCATATGTGTTAGTCATCTCTCTGTGACAAAACACCTGAAGAAATCAACTTAAAGAGTAAAAAGCTATCCTTGTTAGTATAATGGAGATTATCCCCACCAGTCACATGGGAGACTGGGGTTCAATTCTGCAACAGGAAGCCAGCTGCCTTTGCCAGGCATGGTGCTACATGCCTGTGACCCCAGCACTTGAGAGGCTGAGGAAGGAGGTTCACCATGAGTACAAAGTCAGCCTCAGCTACATGGTGAGTTCAAGGTCAGGCATAACTGCATCATGAGAACCTGTTTCAAAAAGAAAAAAAAATCAGCTCACAGTTTCAAAGCTTTCACTCCATGGCCAGTTGGCTGGTGTAGTGTGTAGTGAGGCTGAAATATCACAGAGGAAGGACATGGCAAAGGAAAGCTGTTGACTTTGTGGCAGCTCAGATGGGGCAAGAGAAGGAAAGAAGCAGAAAGGAAGTGCTGAGGACAAAGACTATTTTTCACAGCCATGCCCACAGTGGCCTGCTGCATCTCACTGGGCCCCACTTCCTCATAAACCCACTCAGCTCATGAATATAGCAGTGGATTCAAATCTGCTTGCTAAAATTATAGCCCACATGATCCAGCCACTTCTTAAAATCCCATCCAGTTGGCAACCATTGACCCTATGGAGAACACTTTGGGTCCCAATTGTAATTTCACAGTTTTGATACATATGTATAGCAATCCATTGCAAACATCATGAATATTTACATATGAATATGTACATATGAATAATTCATGTGTTCCCAGATAATGGTTTTATGATTTCATATGTTATGAGTTAATTTTTATATATGATGTGAGGTAAATGTCCAAAATCAGGGACAGGCTAGATAGCTCAGTGGTCTAAAGCACCTGCTTACACAAGCTTAGGCAGGGGGAGCAGACCACCGTTCCAATCCCTGGCACCACATGCTATCCTAGTTCTGCCCCCAGTATGGGGTGAGCCAGCCAAAAATAAATAAATAAAGTCCAAAGTCATATATTTGTTATGTGGCTATTGAGCTGTATCTACATCACTACTGAAAATCAAATGTTTACCCATTGAAAGACCCTCAGACCCTCATTGGCCTGGTCAGATAACTCAGCAGATTAAAGCACCTGGTTAGGCAGATGCAAGGACCAGGTTTGATCCCTGGTGTGCTGTGCCGGCTCCTGCCCCACCCCTAGGGGGAATGCTGAGACAGTGATTGAGACTAGGTATGGTAGCGTGTGCCTGTAATCCCAGCTCTTGGACTGAAAATAGGAGGATCACTATGAGTCTGATCTGTGTAATGAGATCCTGTGGACCCTGTACTAAATACATAAAAATAGATAAATAAATAAATAAATAAATAAAAGACCCCCGTATCTTTGTTGAATATCAATTGAAAACAGATGTATCGGTTTATTTCTGGACTGTAGTTCTTTACCATTCACCATTTGCTTTCATTTTCAAATATTATACACCACACATAATTGCATCATTACTTTTCCACAACAGGCAGTATAGCAGATTTGATTATACCACTGCCAACACCTGAATAATGCATGTGGCATAACGTCATAATGGGCTAACCACTAAGCAATAAGAATTTTTCAGTTCGAATGCAGTCTTGCAAAAGCACCATCTTACACAGGAGCCATCACTGAATGAAACACCATTGAATAGTTCATGACTATTTGATGGTTATGGATTCTGGCTTTCAAACCTTCACATTTTGGAATGTATGTAGAGTTTCTTCAAAATGAACTTCACAATCAGAACTTGCAGGTGTTTGTGAACATAGGAAAGCAACGTGTTGTTCTCTATGCATGACAAAGTTCTGTCCTATGAAAACAGGTAAGTACTTAAAATCTTTTCTATCCATTTATGTTTAACTACCATATTTTTGTAAAAGTTACATGTAACTATATAATCATGTGAAGTCTCTGGATGTTCTTTTTTCTCATAACACAACTTTTATTTTTAAAATCTGATCATGCTATATGTGGCTCCGGTTTAGGACTTTTCATCAACTCATATGTCTTAATGATATTACACTGTTGTATTTTAATGATTTTGTCATAATCAATGGACATTGAGGGTGTTTCTAGTGTGTAAGTTGTTCTGAATGCATTCTTATTTGTGTCTCCTGAGGTCCACATACAAGAGTCTCTACAAATAGTAATAATTTCATTGCATTTTTGGTCAGAGAATGTGGATTTCATTATCCTGAGTCTTTACAAGTTTTTCAGAATTGCTTTACAGTCTAGTAATTGATCAACTTCTGAAAACAAGCCATGTGCACTTCAGAAGAATGTACACTATCTGGCCATTAGAAACCGAGGTTCATTACTTTAAACTCAAAATCTGAGCTGTTCAATTTTAAATATAAACTTTTGTCTATTTAAGTTATCATTAGTTGAGAGAGAAATGTGGCCATCTCTGACCCCATCTTATTGTGTTCTGATATTTTGGTTATGGTTCCTTGAAATTAGAATGATTTTTTTCCTGATGTAACTTTGCAATGTCTGTGTTTATCATTAAGGCTTTTGTGATTACTGACATATTTGAACAAGTTTCTTCCAGCTTACTTTCTTGTTGCTATTTATTCCATATTTTAAACAAAATTTTTCTTTATTTTCTTATTATTTTATTGTGCTGATTTATTTTCAATTTTACTAGAAATATATGTAATATATGCATGAAAATACTGCACAAGACAAAATATATAACTCAATGACATGCTCTCAAAGTAAACACATTTAAAGTATACAAAAGAAAGAAAATTATGGAAAGCTCAACATAGTATCTGTAAGTCACTTGTTCCTCCCTCATCCTCGAAGTAATCAAACTCCCACAGCCTTTTGGAGCTGACGAGACTTTCCCATTCTGGAAAAACTCGTGAGACCCTGGCCTCTTCCTCCTTGTCTTTTGCTTGCTAGCTGGGAAGGGAACAGTTCACACTGTTACATCCTCCCCACTTTTTCTGTCCAGTCGCAGTCACCTTACCAGAGAGACCTAACTGCAATAGCTCTGCCTGAGCATGGATCAAACCTCTAAAACTGTGATCAAAAAACCTTTCCCTAGGGCCTGTGAGATGGCTCAGTGATCTAAAGCGGCTGTTTAGGCAAGCTTAGGCAACCGCAGGGACCACAGTTTCATCTCTGGGACCACATGCTGCACCAGTCCCCCCCTCCCCCAGGGCAGGCTGAGCCGGCCATCACTTTCCTCTTTGTGAATTACCTTTCTCAGGTATCTTGTGACAATGCTAAAAAGCTTACAAGCACCTGCTTCTAACACCAGCTCACACAGCTGGTTGATTCCAGTTCTTTTTAGGGTGGTAGATCTGAGGGATTTTTTTTCCCCTTATTGTCACCTTTTTTCATCTGTTTCACTTGACAGTGCTTCCCAAGCTCACAGGCATCCACTGGTGCATGGAGTCCTCACTCTTTGAACCTCTTGGAGTTCTTCTTCCATTGCTTTTTCAACACCAAGTAGAGCCAATTCTTTGCTTTGCTTTAAGGCACATCTGATTATATTTGACTCAACCTTTCAACAACGAACCATGCCATACGCCATAGTGCAGGCCACAGGCGCGGGATCACACTTACAGGTTCTGGGATCTGGCTTGTAAATCTTGGGGATGGGGCACTTTTAGAAATCTGGCATACACAGGCATACTTTCATGATGAAAATTCTTAGTTGTATATATGTATGTATATATATATGCATTTTTGAGACAGGATCTCACTATGTAGCCCAGGCTGGCCTTGAACTCATGATGACCCTCCTGCCTCAGCCTTTGAGTGGTGCGATTACGTGCACATGTATCACCACTCTTGGAAAATTCTTATGCTTAAAATGGGAAAATCTAACATAATTTTCCATTATTCTTAGTGCATTCTGTATCTTACTTATGAAAGTTTTTGTCAAGTGGTCATGAATATGTTTTTCTCTGTTGTCCTCTAGAAGCTGAGAATTATTGGTTGTCATTGTTTTCACATTTAGATCTAAAATTCATGTGAGGTTCCAGCCCAGACCCAAATCGCACCGCTGGGAGCTCAGCCTGCGCACCGGCTGCGGGTAAGATCCCTGCGCCCCTCTGCCACGCCTCTGCGTTCCCGCGACTAACTTCCTGTTCCAGCCCAGACCCAAATCGCACCGCGGGGAGCTGAGCCCGCGCATGCTGGGTCAGGATCCTTGGCCTGCCTTCCCTTTCCCTGCCCCCTCCCGTTTTTCTTTTTTTAACCCCTCCAGCCCAAGCTCCAGCACCGAACCCATCAAATAGCCCATTTGGCAACTGATCTAGTCCACGAGCCTACGAGGACTACTCAATCCCTAAGCTCCACCTCCACCTACAGACCACATCTGCCAGGACTCAAAAAAACTAGCAGCCAGAGCCCCAACACAAGAGTCAGGAATCTCTGTAGAAGAACCACCTTGGAGTCTCCAGACCAAATGCCCATAGACACAGCATAACACCACCAAAGTGCAGAGGTCGCTTCCATACAAAATGATAACAACAAGGAGTAGGAGGCAATCTCAGGACCCATGCCCACCCAAACCAAATACAGAAGACACTATCATGGAAGAAAATGAGAATTATACAGATGAAACCTCT